>JASAND010011919.1:0-38035 GCA_030248195.1 Trissonchulus latispiculum
TGGGGACACCACAGGCGGATTTAGGGTAGCTGAATCCGGTACAACAGGATAAGTTTCATCAGTAGATTTTGGAGGGTAGGGCCCCGGAATGCCGACGGCGTCATGTGAGCACGGCGGCACTGGAATGCAATCCTGTGAATCTGACCGGATCATAATTAAATTTGGATCAATTCGGGGACCAGACGTCACTGGAAGGGGAGTCGGCACTGGAATTTGGGACCGGGGAGAGGCATATTCCGAGGAATTATCCTGTGGGACCGAGCCAACCGCCGGCTGATTCAACGGGACAGACTGCGTATAAATCGCTCCAGCATAGCCCAGCGGAATCAGGTGCGTATCGTGCGTACCCGTCACAACGCCGGTCAATCCCTGAGAATTTCCTTGGGGGTCCCCCAAATTTTGGTTGGGACTCAAGACCCTCTGATAGGCACTATCGATGAATCGCTCGTTGGAGGACTGGGAGGTGGCATTCGTTGCGGGCTGACCTGCAGGGACTGCCAAATTTTGTTCCCCCCCAGTACCAGCCTGCACAACCGTATCATCTGAGGGAGAGGCAAAGCCCCCTCCCCCCTCAGGAAGAGCCCTCCCCGCCGGAAAATCAGACTGACAAGTATCTGCCGATAAAGGAGCCGGTAATGCAAAACGAGAAACAATTTGAGACCCTACTGCTTGAACAGAAGTTTCTGCAGAATTTTCGGCCGAAATAGCTCCTACAGGACGGACCCGAGTTTCTGACGGGACCGACACACCGTAACGAGAAACTAAGTGGGGACCCGCCCCCTCAATATCCTGAACAGTCGTTTCACGCACAATTCGAACAGTTGTAGGGTCAACACCAGCCCACTGAGCCCGAACCTCCGAAGCAAGATCTTCTGAAATTTGGGGGGAGGGACTACACTTGTGGGGGAGCGACCCCCCCAGCCGGCAGCATATTTCTAATCTGTGTAACTGGAATACGCATTCTAAAATGTGTAGCGTAAATACGCAAGCGATTAGAAAGTGCGTACTTGGAATACGCAGCATACTTTCTAGTGTTTCACTATATGCTATATATTTTAAATACTTTATATACCCATTGTGTTTGGTATTATATGCTGCATATAAATACGTTATGCATATAAATATGTTACGAACCTTCTAGTGGAGAAATACAAAAATATAACCGAACGGCAGTGTCAATTGGCAAAGCGAGGTTAGTGCAATGACAATGACGCTAATTTAAAAATACTTATTTTGGTTAAATACTATATGAATGCATTCGAAAACCTTTAAAAGTAAGAAATCAACAAAAAAGTTAGAAAAATTCTATAATTTTTCTTAGTTTAAATTTCGGTGTTTTCATGGGAAACCAACGTTACTCAGAAGTATTCTATTTCTGATTTTGCAGAAACTGTACTTAGGGGTTGTCTGTTTACCCCGCCGAACACGTACCTGAAGTTCATTTTTAAATCAGCTCTTGGTTATCTCAGCATAAACTAAAAAAGGTCCTAAGTTTTAGGTGTAATCTGTAAGGTAGTAAGAAAGTTAAAAACGCACATTATAGTCTTATATTCAGCGGTGGTTGTAATAACGAGATATGCAAAAGCTTCAGCAGATTTTATTTTTATCCCGCCTAAAGGCGGGATAGCTGTAATGAAAACTGAATCAAGGTGAACTGCGTCGAAACAACACTAAAATTTCACCGTATGCTTATCATAACGCCTAGCTAATGGTTCCGTTTTTGTGCGGAGGGGGCATTGGCGAAAGCGATTCAACCAGGACCTTTATGTTAGAGTAGCTTATTGCAGTCTACTGCTTCTATATATGCTTCGATAGAAATTGCCAAGGTTAAAAAGAGAACCCCCCCTCTTTCCATATTTTATTTGTATTTTACATGCCATTTCTTGCAGATCCCTCTCCGGTTGAGATGAAAAATAAAAAATTTACACCAGTTGTACGCACAATGTGCAGGTGCTGGAAGTTTCTTCAGTCGCACACTTCGTCCCGCACTATGCGGTAGGCGTTGTATTGTGGCTAATTGCAGATACATACTTACAAAACCTCGTAGAGCTATTGTCTTAGAAATTTACATCCTGTTGTATGTTAATGCACTAAAACGAGGCAATGGGCTCAGTTTTCAATCCAAATTAAAACAAAAACGTAAAAATATTTATTATATGTTGATTTTTAATTTAATTTTATTTAGGTAATTAAGCAAAAATTTTAAAGTAGATTGTCCATTTTTTATGCCATGCCAGATAGTTTGAGCAAATTTGATTTAATTCTATTCGGACATTAAATAAACCGAAATGCTCAGAGGATATGAAACCAGGACGCCCCGGAATTAAACAGAGTACAGCCAGCTGTCTGCTTTAATTAGATATGAGCAGGATTCGAAGTTAAAGAAGGGGAGCAAACCGGTGGGGGAGGTCACCGCGGAACCGGATTTCCTAGCACTTATATAGCAATAGCACAGCTTTATGAGTGGGTTCAGGCAGTAGGCACTGCTGTCCATGCACATCTATGGACTAGACAAAACACCTAAAAGCTCCAGCAGGAATGCAAAAGCATACAACCGGTCTTATATTGCCTAGACTACGTAGTTACATAGATAGGTATATAAACATTTTACTAAACTCAACGTCGGGATAATGCTCCTTTTAGGGGCCGACTTGCTTAAGATTTAAAGTTTTTTAAAAATTCAAAAATCCAAAATTTTTGACCAATCAATCCAAATGTTTTGGAATGTAATCATTCAGAATTTGGGCTAATTTGTCAAACTTTGAGAAAAGTAATTTTGATAAAGATACAAAGCTATAGTTTACTTAAAAATTGGGGAGAGGAGCGACATTGTTTACTTAATTTAGTTGTTTTTGTCAGCTCAAGATATACAAATATTCGGTATTTTGCTGAACATGTGCAAATTTTTTATTACTGTTAAAATGATTCGGAAGTATATAATATCAATGTTCTATACGTTAATTTTATTCGCTTACACTATCAGTCTCAATTTAAGATCGAATTGTCAATTTAGGCTGATATAGCTTTTTTACATTTAGCCCAAATTTTAAATGAATGCATTCTAAAACATTTAGATTGATTGGTGAAAATTTTGAATTTTTTAAAAACCTAAGACGTTATGTTTTCCGAGGAAAAAAATTTGCTGTAAGCTGAAAGTATAGCATGTGGTTTTGACAACCGCAGACGACTATACTAATAATACTATTAATACAGATTTTAAAGTTTTGCTACCTTTTGTAATGTTGCTTTCTTTTCTAAAATGTGTTCCAATGCATTCATATGGACTTGATTCAACCAAAGAAGTATTTTTCTAAAAATTAGCATCATTACGCTAAGCTCCCTTTGGCACTGCCGTGCCGTTAGTTTTTTAAATTTCTAAACTAGAAGGTTCATAACGTATTTATAGGCAGCATATAATACCAAACACAATGGGTATATAATGTATTTATATGAGCCAACAATAGCATATAATGAAACACAAGAAGTATGCTGCGTATTCCAAGTACACACTTTCTAATCGCTTGCGTATTTACGCTACACATTTTAGAATGCGTATTCCAGTTACACAGATTAGAAATATGCCAGCCGGCATGGGTGACTGCTCTGTGACTGCAACCATAGGCCCCCCCAAAAGTTTGATGCAACATAGCAGCATAACCCCCCGCACCTACAGACTGAATATTTGAATTTGGGGCCACCCCCGGTGGGGGCTGACCCAACTGAGCCGAGTAGTGGGAACCGGGAGACTTCCCCCGGCCCACCCCCGAACTAAATGAATTTTGTACAGTTACAACGGCGGAACTGGGTGTTGGGGCCACTGGGGAGGGACGAGGCAAGCCCGACCAAACCCAGATAACAATGGACGCGGCGTCCCCCCACCCCCCAAACTCGTAGTTGGTTGGGGGAGATTCCCCCCAACCCCCAAACTGCTGGGGCCAGCGGCAAACTGAGACAAAGCAAAATTGTCGTCAACTTCAGGTGCCTGAAAAGCAGGCAATTTATCAAAAAGAGAACCTTTGTCAGCTAACTGTTTTGATCTGGCACGAGTATGAGGAGGCGAAAAAATAGGCATTTACCGCATCTCACGGTCGCCAATTTTGTAAAAATGTAGTTGTCGCCTATACTGATAATAAAATGGACTTGACTAATTTTCTGCAGGTTCACAATCGGTAGTGTATGCCTACAGCTCCTCCTCGTGCCTATTCATAAAACCTAATTAAAACCGACGAAATCAACACGATACTTTAATCTTAAATTTACACGAAATTACTAACAGCCATTTTCATCAAAACATATAAAATCACTTAGGCAAATATTCTAACTCAACCAACAAAACCGCACAAAAATGACACTAATGTCTCAGCTGCCACTATAATAATTCGGGGCCCGCACCCAACTAACTAATAATGACTTCCAACCAAGACTACTCAACTCTAACTTTTTTAACTAACTGACTCCATATTTGTAAACTATCGAAGTAGCTAAGTCCCAAAAATAGTTACATCATTCATGAAAGAATTTCCAAAATTAACATCATTTTCAACGAATATTTCACACTGGGTCGGTAACCTACAATTTGGCTCCTAAGCCATATTACCGCAAATATGCAAATGAGGTTACCACAACTCCTAAACTGGGACTAGAATTCTAACTAGACAACTGTGGATTGACCCTTTCTTGCAGAGGGTCCGCACCTTGAATAAGGTGTTAGGTGACTTACGCGGGCCTCCGGGGGTCAATCTAGAACCGGACATCACATACTAGCTGACATTAATAGTTATTAACAATCCTAACTAACATTACAGGACTAACCGCAAATACTAGTACTGACTATAATTATGGATACGAACTAATATTATTAAAACTAACTGATAAGGAACTAACCTGTTAGCCTATACTTAACCTAACTACCTACCATATGTGTCCTGATTATTATTTTTAGTTACTACCTACGTTATAGCTTAACTATTACCCTACGGACTACACTCAAGACCTCCGCGAGGGGTTTACATGAGCAGTCCCATTCATACGGTTATAATCACACAGGAAACGTAATTCCATTCATGCGAACTCACACATACTACTTTCACACACTCATCCAGACGGTAAACACACGCATACAATCGTACCAAAATTGGCCGTTACGCAATGCTGACGTGAAGATGACAAAGGCAGGGGAATTAAGGGGTCTCAAATACGACCGCCCTTTAACAAGGCTGTTGTAATAGGGGTTCACGCAATCGTGGGAGGCCTCAATACGGCCATCCCACACCTGTAGCGTAAGGGCGAAAGGTCAAAGGTTCGAATCCTTGCACTAAGAGTTGAGATAATCCAGTTAAGTACACACATTTTAAGTTATTTTAACACCTAATAGTTCCGCTGATTATTGTAGTTCAAGGGCCTCAATACGGCCGCAGGAACATTGTTATTACACACTAGTTAAGCCCTATTAATTAGTTGAATTGTTGATATTATAAGGCAATTCTGGCAGTTTTGGCAGACACATAATGCAAGCATAAATTACAGTTGACAGTTGCAGATACTAATCTTTTTTTACATGTAATTACCTTTCATAGATTACGGGACTGGCCATGAGATCTTCAGTAGAACTAATTAATAACTTGCTGAATTCTCTCTTTTAGTTAGCTTTCCTTTAGGGCCTAGATTCATCTTTAGTTAGGCCTCCTAATACTAATTTAGGTAACCTATTCCTGGTTGCTAGGTGAGGCTGTAAGGACGCAAAATACCTTTTTACTGAATGAAACAACAATTACAATGACAAAAATAGTAATTTCATTACAGCCTCACCTAGTAAAAAGGGGTAATATTTCGACTAGGGGGGAAACGTAGAAACAATAGAAACTTCCCGTCCCTTCCACAATCATAACAGTGCGATCTCTTGACCCACAGGGGGCTTGGAACAGAGTCTCTGACCTAATTGCGTTGACACTCTCTCTGGAGGCCCTCATGTGCATCCCTATGTTTTCCGTACGCTGAACAGTATGGACTTTACACCCAAAACTGTATGGGTGTTCCTAGATCCTATTGGCAATCACTCAATACGTGAGCAGCCTCTCAACTGGTACCCATTAATAACTAACTACTAATCTTCGCTCATAGCTTATACTTAGTACTTCAGCTTTCTTTCTTTCTATTCTTATCTTCCATCGTCTTACTTCCTGCGATGGGCATTCTAACGCTTCATAAATCGTCTTACTCGCTCTGCGATGGGAATTCTAACCGTTCATTTCGTCCATCGTCTTACGCTCTCTGCGATGGGAATTCGTAAACGTCTTCCATCGTCTTACTCTTTCTGCGATGGGATTTCCTTGCTTTCCTTCATTCCATCGTCTTACTCGTTCTGCGATGGGAAAACCTATAATCAATTGCTCGTTGCACCTGAAACCAGTAGAGGGTCTCAATACGACCGCAATACTGTAGTATTACCTGATCTCAATACGATCGAGGCACCAATTGGAGCACTAGATCCCGAAGGGGGATTCTTGCCTGTACTAGCAATAGTTGAAAGTTCCAGTCATTTACTATTTCCGTTTCACTACGCTTTCTGTCAGCAGTTTCAATAAACAACAACTACAAATGTGACAATTATTGCATTCCGCAAATTGTTCCGGGCTATTGCTGAGCCCATTCTATCTTTCTCAATACAGCTTCTATTATTACCGACTGGAATTACTGAGAGTTTTGAAATCGAAATACTGAGTTCATCCGTTTTTGGGCACGAAATCTTGCTCTACGCGTCAGCTCATCAATGCTATTACTTCCAACCAGCTAAATACAAACAATACAGTTACACAATTACAGTATAGTTCTAACGATTGGGCTTTAACTTCTTAGTACTATGTTTTAGCCTTCAGCTCTAACGTCTCATCCTTCCCTTACAGCTCATACAATTATACTCAGTAGCCTCATGGGCTCAGCTTCACAATCAACATACTGATTACCAATTCACAAGTACAGGCACAGTTACAAACACAACAAATTCAATCAGCTATACAAGGGTCACAGGACGTTCTGGCCAGAGACTAAACCTTTTGGATGCTTTTGTAGATTCATTCTAAACGTGCACAACCGAAACTAAGTTCCATCCAAGTAAGATGCTTCTAGCAGCAATCACATAACAATGCAGCAATACAAAACAAGCAGTACAACCTAAAAAGGCAACAAACAGGACACAATTCAGACAGTTAATCAGCGCAACTTACAGTTCAATACAAACCCGATAGGGGGCAAACAAACAAACAAACAAACAAACAAATATGCAATTATGCAGAGGCACACAAAAACGGCACACAAAAATGGCAGATTTTTTGTATTTTTGTAAATGTGATTTTTTGTATTTTTGGAATATAGATTTTTTGTGTATTTTTGTTTTAGATACGAAAAAACAGCTTCTGCAGACAGACAAGCTTCTGCAGAGTTTCTGCAGACACCAACAGTACAATTACTGTACACAGTTACAGTTACAGTCAGTCCAGTGCATTTTCTCAGAAAAATTTCAACCCCAGGGGTTGTTATCGTCGTCGTCCTCTTCTTCTGGAGAGGACTGAGAAGGGGGAGCGGGAGCGTATGGGCTCCCTGAACTGATCTGGGGGAGGTGGGTGGTTCCGAAAAACGACCGCTGACGAGGTGGGGACTGCAGGGGGCGGGCCTCTTCGCCTGACCCATAACGGTGAGACCCGTTTCTATTCACCGCAGGTGCCTCACTCCGAAGCCTACCCAAGTTTAATGGGGTGTTTGTGTACTTGGGGAGCAGGATGTTAGTCAGGCGTTGGTTCCTGGTATAGTAGTTGGGGACTTCTCCGTAGGGATGGTCCAGGGGAAAGCGGTCCGCCGCTTTATAGGCAGGGTTATCCAGCAGGCGGAGAATGTTCTTCCGCGTTTCTTCCAGGGGCCCTATGAATTGGGCCTGGTCTCCAGACGTGGACCAGCGGGGATAAGACTTCAGAACGTACTGCCGAAACTCAGCGTTGACGTGGACTTGGAGGGGGAACTTGGGGTCATCAGGGCAGGCATTCTCGTTTTCAATCTGCAAATGCCGGAGGGCAATGGCCTCTGCCTGGTCAGGCCGAGGCAGGGGGCCATAGAAGTATCCCAGCGGATAGGGATCGCTGGCCGGCATTTCACGCATGATCTGGGCGGCCAGATTTCAGTTTTCAGGAAGGTGGTCGGGTTGATTGTTCGGGTTGTTGTAGTAACGAACCCAATGGCGGGAGTCTCCAGCGGCCTGGTTGTTAGCGGCATGGGCGGCCTCCGAATCAGCCGCCGGCTGAGGGCGAGCTGGCTGGGCCGCAGCGGGTTCTGCTGACGTTGCCAGGAAATGAGATCCGTGGCGCGGTTGGTTTTCCCGTGGGCTGGCGCGGGTGCGCCGCCACGTGGTCGGCGGTGGATTCCAATCCGGCCTGGGGGCCGGAGGCGGGACTGGCTGCGGGTGACGGGGAACCGGAGCCGGGAGATTCTGGGGGACCGGCGCCCGGTGCGGAGTTGGAGAGGGAGCGGGACTCCCAAATGAAGGGATTCCCCAATCGCGACAAGCTTGCTGGACCCGGCTGAAGGGAACCGGGGAACCCAAAAGAAGAGGGACGAAAGTTGTCGGAATTTCGTCATTTTCCGGAATTTCCAAGTCGTCCAGCAGCGGATTTCGGCGAGGCGGTTGCCGAAGGTCCGTAGGACGGCCCGACGGCAGGTTCATTACAGCAGGCTGGTTAGAGCAAGCTGCCTGTGGTCGGAGCTGTTGGTCGCGGGCCTCGTTGGTCCGATTCTCTCGTGCTCGAGCTTGCCGAGCACGATATTGCTCCACGGCCTCAATCTGCCGTGCAGCGGCCTGAAACTCACAGAGGTTCTGCAGGATCGTGTTGACCGGGCGGTTGTCCGCTTCCGGTACGCGGCGAGGCCGGTCGGACGGAGAAGGGGCCATGGCGGCTATTCGGACCTCTCGCAGGTTCCGGACGATGGTTTCCACTTCGCGATTGTCGGCCTCTGGCACCTGACGAGGCCGATCGGAATGCTGACTGGTTGCCGCCGCCGGAGTAGCGGCAGTGGGCTGTCTGGCAGCCGTCTCTGGGGTGTCTCGCGGCGTTGGCGCCGTGTTGACGATGGGTCCGGAGAACTTCTTTGAATAAGGATCCATTTGGCTCTAAAATAAGGTGAACATGGAAATCTTGCTAAAATTGGCCTATAATAGTTAGTTCCTAGCTCAATGCGCGTGGAACTGCTCAAGGGAGTGTGTGTTGGAGAGAACCGTCTGTATAAGACTCAAGTTGTACCTAACAGCACTAGAGTGAGCAAATGCTCTCTTACGAGGCCTAAAAATACCCTCAATTAGTGAAAAGAGGTAGTTTTGAGACTGCAGTAGAAATGGACAGTTTTAGATTATTTTCCCTTCCCAAACCAAAAATGAATTTTTCCTTTAAATAGACAGTAGACAAACAATTCTATATTATTTACAGACAGACAGCAACACAAATGCAGTAAACAGCAGTCCAGGATTAGTTCCATCTGGACTTCTTCCTGGAAGGACCTGACTTGGGGTGATTGGGCCGGGAAGGCCCTGGCTGCGGGCGGTTGGGCCTGACCGGGCCCTGTTGGGAGTGGTGACCTCTGGGAGGCTCGTGCAAGGACAGATTGAACAGGGACGGAAGGGTGGAGGTAGGCGAAGGCCGTTTCGCAGGGGGCGGGCTGGCCTGAGCCCGGACGGGCTGTTTCGGGGGCGCGGGATTGAACTTCTTGGCAAAGACGGGGGGCGGCTTCTGAGGTCGCTTTGCCTTGTATTCCTCGTTGGAGGTTGGCCGGATGGGCGGATTGTTCAGGCCTTCCTTAACCCGTTCCAGGGTCAGAGAGGGGATCTGGCAAGCCTCACAGGACCGGATAGGGATCGGGGTGGTGAGGGAAGAAGTGAAGGCCATCGTTCCGGATGGCGTAGCAGCTCCAAATCAGGGCTGCTCTGGCCGGCTGCTCCTTCATATATTGGACAGGCTCGGCCTCATTCGGGGTCAGCACGATCGTGGGGAAGGCCTTGAACGTCGGGTAGGGATCCGAATAGGGCGGTCGGTAGCTGAGCTCCTTGTCTACCTTCTGCATCTCAGCCTGGATCAGTTGCTTGGGCTCGGCGCCCTGGCTGAGGTCCAGTTCCGGCAATGTATAGATCCGGGTCAGCAGGGGAGAGCGGCAGGCCAGGCCGACTCTCAAACATCTCACGGGGGTTGCCTTCAGGATAGGGAAGAAGAGGATTCCAGGGTCACCGGTGTGCTCGCGGATGGCCTCCTTGAGCTTCTCGTCCGCCAGTGACAGTCCGCCGATGACCAAAACCCGTGGAGTGGGGTAGAAGCCATCGGGGTTGGCCAGGTAGGTCCGGTAGTACTCCAGAATCTGGCCCAACAGGTTAGCCGACTGGGCAGTCCGGCTAGCGGTCATCACGCAGTTATCCACTTCTTCCTTGGAACTGCGAGAGCTGAGGCAGCGGATGCGGAGGAGGTCCATTCCAATGCCCCAGAAGGTATCAGAAGTGGCCTCCACCAGAGGCTGGGACCCAGTGGCTAACAGAGCGGCCTTGAAGTGGGGCATCTGGAACTTGGCATGGACCACGGCTCCCATAACCAGAGCCTTGAGGTGTTGGAGGGGGACGGGTAGGGCAGAACGTTCCTGTGCGGCGTCTGCCGCTTGATCTTGATGGCCTCGGGCTTGACGTCCCGAGGATGGCCAATCTTGAGAAGGGGGCGTCCCTCACCGGGGTTCCCATAGAGGTGGATCAGGGTGGAGTGGTAGAGATGCTCCACCGTGGCACCCTTCTGTTTCAGGAAAACGATGGGCTGATCCGCTACTTGCCCTTTCTCGTCGATTTGGGCTGGATGGGGGAGAAATTGGACAATTCCGCCGAGTAGTCATCCGCCGTACTGCGGAAATAGAGGATAGGCTCCGAGTTGGGGGGCGTGTATGGCAGTCGGAAGAGGTCTAACTGCCTGAGAATGTCCAGGGTGTGAAATGTTCGTCACGCGGCGGCGACGGCTCCTCTGGAGCAGGATCTGGGGGCAGGTCTCCCATAGCTGAAACAAGGTAAAGGGACATATTTAGATCGCTCATTACGCGAGTCTAGGTTACACTGTACAGATACAAGCTGAAATAGCAAAAAGTACACTACAGGCTACATTACTAGCGTATTAACAGATAACTATATTTATTCTACCTAATTCTACACTCGTGAAACGGGGGGACACTTATCCCCTAGGCAATTCTGACATTACAATCATTTTTCGTCATATACCTTATTATTACAATTGCTATTTAGCTTACTGAAACAATATACACAGTTGTATATACAATCCACAGCACACACATTTTTTGTATTTTTCTTTGTTATCCTTCGGGAGCAGCTGGTGGCGTAATTTTGACCATTTTTGATACCCTTTTTGTTTGAATTAAAAATATTGAGTTAGATTTATATGAAACTTTTAATGAATCGTATTTTAGGTTACTAATGCTAGTTTTACTGGGACCAATGGCGGTTTTCGTGCCAAGGCCAGTACTACTTGTACCGAAACAACTCAGATTAAACAGATTAACGCGAAAGTATGATCAAGCGATTATAAAAGTGTAAGCTCGTGTTTGGAAGACGAAACCGTAGTATGTAAAACGCGAAATAAGTTACGAACCAGTACCACTCAGATAGCTGCTCCCGGGCCGCTTCTACAGATAGATGCAGCGCATGATGTTAAATAGTAAACCACACTGATTAATTGGCCCTGGAGGCCAATCTGGCAGACCGTCGAGTGACCGGTCTGAGGGCGGCTGACCACGAGCGGATGATTGTCGGTTGTGTGGTGTAGAAAGGCACCATACGGCCTGTTTCAATATCCAGGACCACCATGTAGTGGTTCCTGTTGACATGCCATATATAGATCCTTCGGGGATCAGAATCAGGTTCCGAACTCAGGGTATGGGGCTGGTAGGATGTCCACAGCCAATGATTGTTCTTCGGATTGGTGTAGACGAAGATGGGGTATTTAGGGTTGCTGCCGCCAAGAGCAACTCATTGTCAGTGGCCCATTTCCTGTCCGTGGTTAGTTGGGCCAGGGGGTATGGCTTTCCGTGATATCTGCTCAGGGCGTCCGCTGTTGCGGGGTGGTTCTCCAGATAACTCTGCATCAGCCAACGGACGCGGGCATGATTGTCCTCGATGCCATAGAGGGCAATGGAAATGACTCGATAGAAGCAATTTCCATCAGGATTGACGTCCAATACCACTGTAGGGTAAGTGAGGACGTTATCGCCTCCCCAGTCCTGTAGATGGGGGTTTTCTCGGATGGTGTCATCTCCGAGTCGCCTGGATTGATAGTCGAGCCAATCATTATTGATGGGGACCCAATTAAAGACGACAGGGGCTTCGCCTATCAGTTCGGGCTCAGAATCGGCCTCTAGATCACTATACTGATCTAGGGGCTTGCGGATATCCGGCGAACGAGATCTCTGAGCAGGGGGTTCTTCCTCGTCCGGAAGAGACCAGTGAGGGGGGGCATTGGACAGAACGTCCTCGTCTGAGGGGGCATCTTCCAGGAGGTTTGGGTCAGCGTCGGCTGGTTGTAGCTGATCTTCTGGGGACAGTGGGAGAACGTGGGGGCCTGAATTGGCTTCAATCGTCGAAAGTTGACGACGTGAATTTGGCTCTTCCTGGAATGGACGAGCCGGATGTGAGCCACAGTAGGTCTCACGCTGATTCTGTAGGGTCCACCGTAGAGGGGCAGAGGCTTGTGACTGATTCCCTCTTTTCCGGGTCTTTGCGGAATCTTGACCCTGACAAGGTCTCCAGGCATGAAGGCGATTTGTCTGACTCCCTTATTATAATTCCGTTCTTGGGAGATTTGTGCCACATGAATGTGGTCTCGGGCGCACTGCCAAGCTTTTCTGAGGCCTTCTGATACCTGAGCAACATAGTCCGGAATTCGGTGGACTTCGGATTCAGTCAACAATTTGTAGCTGTTGGGCAGCGTAGGATCCCATCCATGAGCCAGATAAAAGGGCGTTTCGGCGGTCGAGGCATGAACGCTTGTATTATAAGCGAACACACAATAGGGAATCATTCTATCCCAGTCAAGGTGTTGCTCCACGGCAGTTCTGAGCATGTGCTTCAGAGTACGGTGCCATCGCTCAATTTGACCATTGAGGGTTATACTTGGAGGTCTCAATCTTCTTGATGTCCGCCAATTTGCAGATGACTTTGTTCAGGGCAGAGACGAACTGCGTGCCCTGATCACTGACCAATTTCCTGGGAGCTCCGAATTTGAGGAGAACGTGTTCCACAACCACGAAGGCTGTTACGAGGGCAGTAGCTGTCCGTACTGGTACTGCGACCACGTATTTGGAGAAGGCGTCAATGAATGAGATCACATAGCGGTGTCCATGAATGGACGGGCGCCTCATATCCATGATATCTACGTGAACCCGGTCGAAGGGTTCAGTGGGAGGAATCGTGTGTAGGTGGGCATTCTTCCTTCTGTGAGGGGCTTTATGAGCCATGCAGACTCGGCAGGTGTTCACCCAGTCTCGGACCGAGGCCCAAAGAGAAAGCCACCAATAGTTCCGTTGGATCCGAGCATGAGTTCTAGCGACTCCCAAGTGCCCGGCAAATGGGCTGTCGTGCGCTGCCATGAGCACGATTTCTCAGGGGAATGGGTACGGCCAACTGGCGAGAAGTCTCATCTCGTGACTTCGACAGACGGTATAGCACATCGTCTTCAATGATAAAATCCGAGGCAGCAGAGGTCACTTTTACCGCTTTGGCAAAGTCCCTGGGAAGGGTGTCATTAAGGAGGTAATTCCGGATTGAGGCGAAGAATGTGTCATTCTGCTGCTGTTCGATCAGCCTATCCCAAATGGTATTCATTAGATTGAGGGGTTCCTCCATTGGGATAGCAGGGGGGTTATCAGCCGCATGTTGGCTAGGCGGAACTTGAGCAACCCACATTCCTCTCATTTCTCCAGGAGGAGGGACGGAGAAGAATTCCTCGTCCCAGGATCCGGACGTCATGGATTCAGCTTGCTGTTCATCTGCTGGTTGTTCCTGCGGCTCTTCCGCTTGCTGAGATTGGCTCTCTTGTTCTCCCTGTGAAGGAATTGTGTCAGAATCTATGCCCTTCGGGGCAGCTTCGACGTCAGCTATTTGCAGCGGTCGTTCGTCTGACGAGCTGCTCTGCATATCCAGATCTTTCCGTTCTCGAGCACTAGCTGTGCTGGCTGCCACTTGAGCAATTGGCTGGGGCTGCTGAACAGTTGACGCAGCAGCTTCGGCCTCTGTTTCGTCGAGGCTCCGTAAGGTGAGCGTTTGAAGTTGCTCACGAAGGTCATCTAGGCTGTGCTTAACTTGCCTTTTTTTGAGTCTCCACGGTGAGACGACCCGGCGGCGGGTGGCAAGCTATTAAGCAATTATTATTAAGCAGCTCCGATAAGCTGATCAGCCACTTCAGGTTCCACAGGAGGCGTGACAACTCGGGCATTGAGCGGTGCGTCCAATTTTGGACCTGCGATGTCCTTGAACAGGGGATTTCGCGATAGACCGTCGGCATTGCTATTTTCCTTGCCTGGCCTATGCTTCATGTCAAAGGTGTACTCGCTGAGCTCTACGCGCCACCGAGCGAGTCGAGAATTCTGTGGGGGTGCTGTCATGAGCCATCTGAGGGCGTGAATAATCGGTCACTACTAGGAAAGGGGGACCACCGTACAGGAAATGTCGGAAATGCTGGATTCCGAACTTGATGGCCAGGCACTTCTTGTCATGCGTGCTGTAGTTCTTTTCGTGCCTCTTCAGAGATCTGGCTGCATAGGCAACTGGGAGCTCTTTTCCGTCTTCCTGTTCTTGGGAGAGCACGGCTCCTAGGCCAAGATCTGAGGCGTCAGTATGCAGGACAAAGGGGCTTGTCCACGTCGGGGTGTGCCAGAACCGGCGCTTGAAGAAGGGCCGATTTCAGTGCATCGAAGGCTTTCTGGTGCTCATGATTCCAGCTGAACTTGTGATCTTTTTTCTTGAGCTGGTAAAGCGGACTGGCAAGGGAGGCGAACCCTTTGATGAACTTGGCGTAGTAGGCGCACATGCCCAGAAAGCTCTCTACATCTTTGACTGCCTTGGGCCTAACGAATTCCTGAATCGCTTTGATTCGGTCAGCCAAAGGTTCAACTCCCTTTTCGGAGATGATGTGCCCAAGATACTTGACTTGGGTCTGCAGGAAGGAGCATTTCTCGGTATTGAGTTTTAGATCCGCAGCGGTCAGTCGGTCGAAGATTTCCTGCATGATTTCCAAATGGTCCTCGAAATTCCGGGAGAAGATCAGGATATCATCTATATAGATGATACATTTCTTCCACTGAAGGTCGCCTAAAACGCGTTCCATACAGCGCTGGAAATTGCCAGGGGCGGACTTGAGGCCAAAGGGCAGGACATTGTACTCGAATTGACCGTGGAAGGCGTTGAAGGCAGCTTTAGCACGGGAACCTTTGTCTAGTTCAATCTGGTTGAACCCTTTGTTCAAATCCAGTGTGCTAAAGTACTTAGCTCCTTTCAAGGCTGCCAAGATGTCATCAATCCTGGGCAGCGGATAGATATCAGGCTGTGACACTTGATTGATCCGGCGGAAATCTACGCAAAGACGCCATTTCCCGTTCGGTTTTGGGACGTAGAGCATAGGAGATGCCCACGGGCTCTGAGATGGCCGGATGAATCCGTGTTTGATCATTTCCATCAGTTCTTCCAACAGAGTGTCACGCAAATGTACGGGCGGAGAATAGAGGGGGGAATGCGTTCCAGTATTAATAGTGGCCTGGAACACTGAACACTTCCCTACGTCGTAGGGGTGATGGGAGAAAACCGGTGCGTTTCGGACCAAAGAGTGACAGAACTGATCTACCTCTTTTGCGGACAATTCCGCGGTCGGTCGGGGCATCTCTTTAAAGACTGACGGTAACTTGTCGCACGTCAGGGGCTCATCCTGAGAGCCATTGGCAGAGAATGCCTGTTTTGAGGTAGGTCGTGTGGCTAGGGTTCGTGGAACCTCAGATTCCGGGTAGTCCAGAACCTGATTTAGTTGCAACACACCATTATTGGCGTGCGAACGTAATAAGACCCGTAAGAGTGATCATGCCCTTCAATGGGCTCTTCCTGTGGCAGATCCGGGGTTACTGTGCCCAGTGATTCTTTGGCATACAGTTTGATGGGATCGCAGGAATAGTTTTCCATATAGACAACAATTCTGCGGTCGTCTAGTCGGACTCGGGCTGGCATGCACGCGACAGGGCGGTTTGGGTGATGGGGAGAGCAGAACTTGTGAGGGTGAGGATCGAAGTCTCCTTCCACGTTTAGGGAGACATCCGGTGGGATTTCCACCATAGCGTTGACGATTGCCCGGGAGTACGCGGGCAGAGTGAAATCAGTCATTAATATGACCTGATAGGATGTAGCCAAGGGATATTGAGGGGTAGAGATCGGTATTGAGAAGCGCCCAGCTGGATAGGTGGAATGAATCTTGACTTCGTTGGTGTGAACGGAGATCTCGAACGTGGCGTTGAACCGGGCCATGAAATCCGTTCCAAGAAGAACATCCTGAGGAGCGCTCGCACTGACATAGAAGACGTGCGGCACGGCAGGGTGGCTCGGGCACTCTGGGAAGGTGACATGGGCTTCGACTTTCTTGTCGATGCTGAGCCGGTGTCCTGTGGCGGAAATGCTCCATTTCGGCCGTTCCAGTGCCACGGTTGGCAATTTATGCCGCTGGACCACCTGATCCGAGATCACGGTGATATTGGCACCTGTGTCGAGCAGGACTGAAATAGTGGCTCCATGGATCTGTATGTCAATCAACAGGGGCGAGGCACTGAGAGAAAAGTTCCCATATTCGTCCTCTGGAGGGCTCTGAAGTGCCCAAACGCGAGGTTTTTCTCGGCTGTCCTTGACTCTCAGTCGTCTCCTGTAGAGGAATCTCTGGAGCTGGCTCCCGACCGTGGATACGGTGGAGGGGAGACGCAAGATCTTCGTGCTCCATCTGTAGGTGGACTGCAGGCACGGCCAGGGCTGCGACTTGCTGCGACTTGTCGTAAGAGCTGGAAAGACTCCGCAGGAGCGTCTTCTTCCTCTTCAGATTGGTTCAGAAGAGCTCGTCTGGATCTCGTCACTGCTCCTGGAGTGGGGAGCAGGGGGCTCTTAGGCCTGGGTACGTAGGGACTTCGAGGCCGGGCACCCATGGGGTGCTCAGGGGGGTTGAGGGGGTTTTGCGACCGATATTCCTGGAGAGGCTCCAAGGAAATCTCCTCGGACCCGTAAGGGGCAAAACGGTCCAGCGTGATATGAGTGTCGTTGTTCCGCTCCATATCTCTTGGCTAGGATCGGGTGCATGGGGTGATAGGCGCGCATTTCAGGAGAACGGCTGCGATCTTCCGCGGGATTGGTACCCGAGGGGGGAGAAGTCGGGACGTTCTGTACTCCGGTTCCCATCTGGCTGAGCCTTCGTCCACAACTGTGACAGGCTTCTCGGCCCCAGTCAATTAGGGCTGTTCGGGTGTCCGGAAGACACAGGGAGGACCAGGTAATGAGAACTCCAATGGTAATGAGACCCAAAATGATCAGAAAGGCAGACCAGACAGGTATATCCAATGGCTGGAGGTTGAGGGGAGCATCTCGGTGATGCTTCTTGAGAATGTCCTTGACGGCCCGATTCTCGTAATCCGCTCGCTCCAGGTCTGTGTAATGAATGGGTACGTCCAGTTCAGGAGCGTCGAAGGGCAGTCTGCTAACCGTTAGGGGGGCAGAATGCTGAACCACTTCTATAGCGCTGGTTTCACTAGATCTCCAACTATGATGTGGTTGTATTTTCCGTATTCTAGCTAGATGACTCCATTTTCGGGAACAGGAAGCACTTCTCCACGTGAAACGTGCTGCAGTTGTGGAGTTTGAGTCAGCATGATCTCTCGGTAGCTGGTTCGGATCAGGACTCCAGCAGGAGTTGATGCAAAATCAGTGTCCGGAGTTAGGACCTTAACCAGCATCTGCTGTCTGCAATTGCCAGTGTCCAGAGGCAAGGTAGATACTATGGCCTTCAGACAGGCCGACTGAGTTGTGGCCACTAAGGTATTAGGGCCGCAGAGCCAAAGTCCAGGTGACGCTTGGCATTCGTGAATCTTGACCTCTGAGAATTCCGAGCTCTTGTGGGCTACCTCGTGTCTCACAAACTGGGGCACAGGAGCCTTCATTTGGGCGTTGTTGTTAGGGTCATTATAGCCCACATTGCTGACTTCGTAGATAGGGGCCACATCGGCTCGGGAAGGTGTAGGCACTTCCAGAATGAAGCCAAAGACCAACTTCTTGGTATCCATGCGGACAGGGTAAATCCGGCCAAATCTGTAGATGAGGCTTGGTTCGTCGCGCAGCAGTGATTGGTTCAGTTGCGCATGGCTGTTGACGATATCCCGGACAATCTTGAAGTTGATAAGGCTGGGGGAGATTCTGCCGTTCAATCCAGCGGCCACGACGCTGTCTATACTGTGTTTGAGCGAATGCTCAAAGTTGGACACGATCAGGGAATATTGGACATGGGTCGTCATGGTGAAGGCTTCGCAGCGAGCAGAATTGATGAGGCCTAGCAATTCCTGGATGGAATAGTGCATAAACGAATATATCTGTTCGTTCGCCTCAACAAGCTTCTCAATTGATTCCTGATGCGCCAAGACTTGTTCGTCAAGTTTGTGAGTGGCGTCAATGATGGCATTCACTTGACCTTGATCGCATTCACTTGATGGCATTCACTCTTGACCTGGTTCAGATGAACGGTGTTGGCAATAGACATGCCAAGCCCAACTAGGCCAACATACTTCTCCAACGAAACGCTTTTTCCGTGTCAGGGGGAGCTTGGAATGGATGGACTGATAGACATGGTCAGCGTATAAAGAATCATTGTAATTCTGGTATTTGGGGGTAGACGTGTTACAGAGAATAGGGCTCTTGTCGCAGATTATGTTCATGATAGCAGAATAGTACCGGGTATTCAGGATTCCGCTGTACATCTCGTGGTACTCTTCAGTGATGTTTTTGACCAGACTGGTCAGATGTGGCTCGTGAGGGCAATCTTTTAGCCACTCATCGACTCTTTGCCTGTGCGTGGAACAGGTCACGCAGCGTTTTCTCATTGATTCAGTCTGATTCTGTAGGGGGCCCGGCAGAGGCTACAGGGCCAGTCGTTTGCATGCGAAGGGGTTGATCCACACCGATTGCACCGGGATAGCAGATGATCCGGAATTTCGTGCCGTTGCCCGCTGCACAGACTGCAGAAGGATAACCAAGCTTTCATTTTCTTGGTCCCAGGGGGCTCAGGCATGAGTGTCCGCGCTATTCCCCTTCAACTAGGGAGGGGTTGAGTAGGACTGACCTCCCAGATCTGTGATTTCCTGCTCTAACTGCAGGATCTGGGTGGAGAGAGAGGGGTGAGGGGGATCAAAACTAACCTGTCTTTCCTGAGGCTCAGCAGCTAAGGTCTGAATCACTGACGGTCCAGGGCGGTGTTGCTGTCTGACATCCGCGAATCTGGACCCATAGGGCGCATGAACTGATTCAGAGGCGTTTCGTTCTTCGTTCCTGGTCCAAGAGGGGCGAGGATTTCGTTCCTGCTGACCTACGTACGAGGGACCAAGATAGGACCGAGACCGGTCATTGTAGTTCCGGTTCCCACCATTGGAACCATTCTGCTGTCCTGAGGGACGGGGATTGCCCGAGAATCGCTGATTTCCGTTGTTATTGCCATTGTTGTTCCGAGGCGGTCCATTGTAGTCGTTCCGAGGTTTGTAACCACCTCCACCTGGAGCGCGGCATTCTCGCTTGGAGTGACCTCCTTTTCCGCAATTGAAACAGCGGTAATCGCTGGGAAACGGAATCTTGTTCTCGTTTCGCTCAGGCCGACGGGGAGGGGAAGGAGGTCTTTGCTCCGGACCTCTGTGGCAGAGCAGCAGTACTCTGGACTAGCGAAGACAGGGCCGTGACCATGGCAGGCCCAGTTAGTCCTCCAGATGGGACATTTCCTTCAGGGTCCAATTCCAGGAAGGCAGGGGTGCCTCCCCGGGGTAGACGCCTTCTGCTTCTCGGGCCTTCTGGATTGCAAGGGAATAGTCCTTGGTGTCCATTGGGACATGAGGCTTGAACTCATTCCTGAGTCCAATCAGGAAACAACGGACTTTCATTGATTCCAGCGTGTCCGGATGTGCGCCATTTTCCCAGGCTATCCGGGCGTACTTCTGGAGTCGAAGGGAAAAATCAGCTACAGATTCGTGAGGTAGCTGTCGAATGCTAAAGAACTTAGCAGTCGCATGCATCCCGGTCAACGGCGGGATCATGTGCTCTCTGAGCACGGCGACAGAGGCGTCCCAGTCGTAGGGGCGCATGGCGCCTCGAGGCAGGCATTTGTTGATTTCAGCGGCTCTGCCTCGAAGGGTGGAAGAGAAGTTCATAACCTTCTGATGATTGTCCAAATTAAGGCGCTGGCAGAATCTTTCATAGTTGACCAGATGGTCATCAAAATTCTCAGAATCCTTGCAGGCAAAGGTGGGCATGTCTTGGTAGGAATAGGAGACAGCCTGCGTATGAATGCTTCTTTAGGGAGGCTAGGATATCTCCCATTGCCTGAACAGAATCCATACTGTCAGGTGAATCTCGACGATTTCCGGGGGGGTTAGGATCGTTGGGGCCACCAGGACCTCCGGGACGTCCAGGACCTCCAGGACCACCAGCACCTCCAGGGCCACCAGGGCCATAAGGTCCACCAGGTCCGCCGGGAAATGAGACCCGGTTCCTGCGGAATCCTCCTCCTACCAGTGCTGGATAAGGAGGTGGGGGCTGATTAGCAACATCCTGGCTATCGTCGCTTTCGTAGTCTGATTGATGGGTATACCGGTGATTCTGGCTATCTTGAGCTGGATTCTACATGATTACTCGTCGTGAATGTCCCCCACTGAGATGATTGGCAGATGAATTCCTTACTGGGGGCTCCAATTCTATCTAGACCGGGTAATAGACTCTGTCAGATCTTTACTGGATTTCCTTAGATTTGATGTGGGTCGTGATCTACAATAAATCTTTGTTCTGGTTCGGGGTCGTATGTAGTTGGTTAGGGCTAGAATAGACTAGGGTAGACCAGATCTGATCAGGATCCAAGACACGAGTCAAGGTCGGCACGCAAAGATGGATCTTCGCTTAGATTGATGCACTGGCTGTAGTGGTGTTCTGACAACCAGGGCTCAATAGCTGACATAAAATGGGGTCGAATGGGGTGAGTTCGTTTGAAGTAGGGGAGTCGGGATTTATAGTCTCCATGGGCGACTGTAGTTTCAACTCTAACCTCAATACGGATAGAGTTGGGATCTCTGAAACGTACGCGAAAGCCGAAGCAGCTAAAAGGATAATTATTTATTATTACCAAACACACACACAGATTTATGAGATTCCAGCAGACAATGGATCACTGCAGTTATGGTTTTACAATCAACAGCAATATCAGATACTGTCTGCCAGAGTTGCCTTTTTACTCGGTTTTACTGGTACTTTCGCGATTAGGGCTGGTTATCCGGTTTCGGGGTAGTTACAGTACAATCTTCAGGGTATATATCCACTCTAGTGCTGATATGGGCTAGCTAAACCGGTATCCTATATGCTTTATCTCAACTCAACTCTTAGGCTCTTTGCTAGTTTCTACTGTGACTCTGTCCCTTACAGTGACTGTTGGGACCACACACACAAGGTATACTAATTAACACCTGGTATAATCCGAATCGAGTGGGAGCGAGGTTGGCTTTGCTCTGGCGTCTCCGTATAATTGACTGCCCAGAATAACTGAATTTCGAGAAGAGTTCCGTCTCTAAAATGGATAATGACAATTACAGGCTGGGAGAGTGTCGGTTATATCCGGAAAGGTCGGTCGGCTTTCTCAGATAGTTATCTCACCATTAGCGCAAAATACAGATTGTCAATCGGTTTATAGAGAGGCTTCCCTGGTGAGGATCAAGACGTAGGCGGTACCACTTTAACTGAATATACTGCTTTTGACTGAAAGTGGAGAGATGAGTTTTAGGTTAAACAGGTAGCTTTTTCCCAAAAGTGATACAAGGTCTCTGCTGGCCTATATTCCGTATCCGCGTCAAAACTAGGCCTGACAAGTACCTATTAGGCTGATCGAACTGTACAAACGCACAGGAACCGAACTGATCTCCGCACAGCAAACAGGACTGGAACTGGTAAGCACACTGGCTGACTGATACTCACTGATTCTGACTACTACTGACTGATATGTATTGTGTATTGTGTATTGCGTAACGTATAATGTGTTATTTTGTATTTTTAGGTGGAAAACAGACGAAAACTGACGTTTGAAGACCAAACGGACAAAGAGGACCAAGCTTGGGGCCGTTCCGGCCTACTTGGATAAATATGCAAATGAGGCTCTGGCCGAGCCTCTCATGGGCATAGAGTCACGTGTGCACTACTCAGTATTCACTACAGACCTAGACTACAGCTAAACTGAACTAATCTCACCACTACGTATTACCCAGTATATGACGTGTAACCTACTTGCTAGAATTGGCGAATAACACTTAATTAGGACCCAAACCTGGCCACTGAACAGGATGATGTTAATCACTACCGATTATTACTTACTATTACCTATTACAGGCTACCTGGTACTAACTGAGGCCTATTTTACGCACTACGGGCCTAACTAGACTTAATAACGACAATTATAACCCTAACCTGGGTCGGTAACCTACAATTTGGCTCCTAAGCCATATTACCGCAAATATGCAAATGAGGTTACCACAACTCCTAAACTGGGACTAGAATTCTAACTAGACAACTGTGGATTGACCCTTTCTTGCAGAGGGTCCGCACCTTGAATAAGGTGACTTACGCGGGCCTCCGGGGTCTATCTAGAACCGGACATCACATACTAGCTGACATTAATAGTTATTAACAATCCTAACTAACATTACAGGAATAACCGCAAATACTAGTACTGACTATAATTATGAATACGAACTAATATTATTAAAACTAACTGATATGGGACTAACCTGTTAGCCTATACTTAACCTAACTACCTACCATATGTGTGCTGATTATGTTTAGTTACTACCTACGTTATAGCTTAACTATTGCCCTGCGGACTATACTCAAGACCTCCGCGAGGGGTTTACATGAGCAGTCCCATTCATACGGTTATAATCACACAGGAAACGTAATTCCATTCATGCTAACTCACACATACTACTTTCACACACTCATCCAGACGGTAAACACACGCATACAATCGTACCTACATTATTTCACGCATACAATTTCAGTCATACATTCAAAGTCACTCACACAGTTATTCAGGCACATTCATGCAACATTCGCACCTAACGCATACTTGACTTCACTCACAACCTCAACTGGAGGAGTTTGCGTGAGGAGCCGCATTCATACAACACAATACAAATTACAGCCCTAACAGTGCTATAAGGAGCTAATTCCCAGAATACTATCCTACTAATTCCTAGTAATAGCTACGATTGCGTGAAAGTGCGTTATATTTCGGGAATGACCCAGGAATGGCCATTCCCACGTGATCACCCGTGTTTTTGTTTTGTTTGTGTAAAAACCAACGGGGACAATAATTGCTGTTATAGCAATTAGTGCAAAGAATATGCTAAGGACAGCTTTTCTAATTAAAGGGGAGCCGGTATTCCCCTGGTAACGTCTTAATAATTAATAGGTTAAACAACATTTAAAAGGTAGGTTTTCTGCCTTTAGAGTGTTTTAGGAAACCACACATTTTTACCCGGCAGTGATTAAAAAACAATACAAGGTTATAACAGTGGCTTTTGGAATGCAGTGAAAAAGCATGGCCGGCAACTCTGGTTGCCGGCCATACGTGTGCTTGGGGGGGGGGTTTCACCCCCACAGACCTGAGCTCACCCCCCCAGAGGAGTCCCTCACCCCCCCCCCCCAGAATCCGCATTTTTCCGGTAAAGAACCGGAAAAATCCGGTTTTTCGGCGGCCTTCGGCCGCCCTTCACCCCGCCCAGAATTTCCCCTCCTGCACATGTCTGTTGCCGGCTGTGGGGATATAGGAGGTTCCTAACCTGAAAAACCTACTCTCGGGGAGTGGCCTAACTCCCCTTCCTCAAGGTGGGTAGGTGAGGATCCTCCCTTAAAACTAACTACACAAGTTTATGTTGATTTTAGGGTGTAAAGTTGGGTTTTAGGGTAAAGACTGAGAAGGTTAAAAAGAGGTAAAATGACAGTTTTTAGAGTGGGTTTTTGAGTAGTTATAGACTCATGATAATTTGTTTGTAGATTGGGCCAAAAAGGGCCTTTTAGAAAGATATAGAAAACGGGGAAAAGGTGGGGATTTTTAATGCCTTTTTTGACGAGGTTTGCGAGGTTCGACTGCTCGCAAACTGATTGAGAAAGAGTACTGAAGACCCCACTAAAATTCCCCAGAGGGTGGGGCGAAAGGCCCGCACCCTCACAATACAACTACAGCAAAATAATGGGCACAGGGCCCGAAAAATGCTACAAAAAATGGTCTTCCGGGGTCCGAAGACCCCGAGTAATAGCAGGAGAGGTGGGACCCGGGGACCGCCTTTCAGGCATAAGGGTCCCCGGGTCAGAAGCAGTGCACCCCGTGAGCCGTCCGAAGACATATGGGCTCACGGGGGCGGCCAGATCGTGAGTGCCTGGCTGGCAGAACCTGAAGGAAAAACCCTATGGGGAGAAAAGGGGGAAAGGGGGAGATGCTTAAGTTCAGGCCTCCGTATAATTGGCGCAGAACACATCTCCCCCGGATACATACGGGCAAAATGGGGCTAAAGTATAAGCTAAGTTTATAAGGGGAGAGAGACCAACCTCTCTCCCCGACTGCCAGCCAAGCACTGACTGAAAACTTCAGTTTTCAGTCGAGACCCCAGTAGGGGGCTGGCTTTTCAGCTTCTACCAGCTGATTGGCTGTTAGGGTGTGATCAAGCTCTTCTATTGGGCTGCCGAGTCGTGACCTACGGCAGCCCACAGGCGCGTCTGGCGGCTGGAGGACCCCAGAATTAGTGGGAACAGGTGACCCCTAACTCAGAAAGATAGACGGCCAAAGGACGGATTTTTGGTATCAAGTTTTAGGGGTCACGGCTGGAGCTCATAAATTTGGAGTAAACAGAAGCTCCAATATTTCTGAAAAATTGTTCCTCCAGCGGCCGATGCAAAAGGTCTCCCTTGCTTATTAGAAAGCAAGGGAGCCACACCTGCTTGGTCCATCAAGGACCCAAAAGTGAAAAACAACTTACGTAAGACACATAGGTACCTAAGTTAAAACTAAAAATATTAACCTACCTATAACTACTAATGTACCTATGTAATTAACAACTTAAGTACCTAAGTACCTATTATTGTTATGTCTATATATATTTATGTATATGTATGTATTTATCTACATATGTTTGTATACTGAGTAGTGCAAAGGCTGAATTCAGCCCTATATGGGGAGGTCAGCGGTGACCCTTATGAGGTCACAACTGTGGGACTTATGTGAATGATTGAATGAATGGCATTCATTCACGTAAGGTCTGGGAGCTTTCCACGCTCCCTAGACAGACAGACGGGCGGTTAAAGATGTAAGGCCGACTCGTAAAAAGGAAAAGAGAAAAGAGAGGAGTTAAAACTCCTTAAATAAATGAAATCAAAACCAGTGTGTAAGAATTAAAATGTGTAATTTAACTTGTACTTTTTGTTGTTTCAGGAATTAGAAGAAGACAATTGTAATAATGTGTAAATGTTTGTAATTGTTGTGTATTATTGTAGTAACAGAGTGAATCAACGTGTATTTGTTTGCTATTTAAGGTGGAATTATGCCAAAATAATCCGTTACGCAATGCTGACGTGAAGATGACAAAGGCAGGGGAATTAAGGGGGTCTCAAATACGACCGCCCTTTAACAAGGTGTTGTAATAGGGGTTCACGCAATCGTGGGAGGCCTCAACACGGCCATCCCACACCTGTAGCGTAAGGGCAAAAGGTCAAAGGTTCGAATCCTTGCACTAAGAGTTGAGATAATCCAGTTAAGTACACACATTTTAAGTGATTTTAACACCTAATAGTTCCGCTGATTAATGTAGTTCAAAGGCCTTAATACGGCCGCAGGAGCACAGTTATTACACACTAGTTAAGCACTATTAATTAGTTGAATTGTTGATATTATAAGGCAATTCTGACAGTTTTGGCAGACACATAATACAAGCATAGATTATACAGTTGACAGTTGCAGATACTAATCTTTTTTTACATGTATATAATTACCTTTCATAGATTACGGGACTGGCCATGAGATCTTCAGTAGAACTAATTAATAACTTGCTGAATTCCCTCTTTTAGTTAACTTTCCTTTAGGGCCTAGATTTATCTTTAGTTAGGCCGCCTAATACTAATTTAGGTAACCTATTCCTGGTTGCTAGGTGAGGCTGTAAGACGCAAAACACCTTTTTACTGAATGAAACAACAATTACAATGACAAAAATAGTAATTTCATTACACATTGTAGAAAATCTGCACGGTAAAAACATACAACTAGATTACCGTTGAGTTTTCGTTTTAGGTGTAAGCAGGAATTGGAGTTTTGGAAGAAAATATTTTAGGCGTAAGTAGGAATTTGAGTTTTGTTATCTCTAGGAGGAAACATCAAACGTTAGGCCTAATTAGGATAGGTGTAAGTAAGTAGGATACACGCTTTCATGTTCTCATTTTACCACTCAGGTTTACATATGTCCTTTAGAGACCTTCACGGGCCTGAATTTACAGGCCCGGCCCGGCCCGTAAAAAATTCTGCTCGGCGCGGCCCGGCCCGGCCCGTTCAAAAAATTTTCAACCTAGGCCCGGCCCGGTTCGTAAGCTAAAAAGTTAAGCCCGGCCCGGCCCGTTGCTAAAATTTTGCATTTGCCAGAAACATTGTTCAAAATTTCAAAAAACTGTTTGTCATGGCAGAGAAAATTTTTAGTCACTTTTCCCAGTAGATGTTTATTTAGAGCTGTACAGTACACTCAGTGCTTCAGCTCTTTCTGTTCAGAGAATTAATAGCTCCTCAATTTCGTTGATGCAAATCAGCAGGGCACAAACTAATATCAAGAGAACTCTTGTCAAATATTAAAAATAAACATTATATTTCAAATCCTAATGGTCGAGCAAAAGATATATAAAGATTAAAAATTTACACGCACAAGTAAGCTAACTGTACATGGGAAAGATCTAAAAAGGGTTTGAAGAACTGAAAAATAATTAGATCGAAATAAATAGACTAAGAGGTACCAAAATTCATTTTGGAAGCGACTAAAATTTCCATAAAAAATTCCAAAAATTGGGAAATAAAACTCATACAAATCAGACAAAACATTGTGTATAACTGAAAAGAATAGGCCCGACCCGAAGCCCGGCCCGCTCCAGCACTCGGCCCGGCCCGGCCCGGCCCGCACCCAATTTTTTCCTCCCTCGGCCCGGCCCGGCCGCATATTTCTAATCTGTGTAACTGGAATACGCATTCTAAAATGTGTAGCGTAAATACGCAAGCGATTAGAAAGTGTGTACTTGGAATACGCAGCATACTTCTTGTGTTTCATTATATGCTATTGTTGGCTCATATAAATACATTATATACCCATTGTGTTTGGTATTATATGCTGCCTATAAATACGTTATGAACCTTCTAGTTTAGAAATTTAAAAAACTAACGGCACGGCAGTGCCAAAGGGAGCTTAGCGTAATGATGCTAATTTTTAGAAAAATACTTCTTTGGTTGAATCAAGTCCATATGAATGCATTGGAACACATTTTAGAAAAGAAAGCAACATTACAAAAGGTAGCAAAACTTTAAAATCTGTATTAATAGTATTATTAGTATAGTCGTCTGCGGTTGTCAAAACCACATGCTATACTTTCAGCTTACAGCAAATTTTTTTCCTCGGAAAACATAACGTCTTAGGTTTTTAAAAAATTCAAAATTTTCACCAATCAATCTAAATGTTTTAGAATGCATTCATTTAAAATTTGGGCTAAATGTAAAAAAGCTATATCAGCCTAAATTGACAATTCGATCTTAAATTGAGACTGATAGTGTAAGCGAATAAAATTAACGTATAGAACATTGATATTATATACTTCCGAATCATTTTAACAGTAATAAAAAATTTGCACATGTTCAGCAAAATACCGAATATTTGTATATCTTGAGCTGACAAAAACAACTAAATTAAGTAAAGAATGTCGCTCCTCTCCCCAATTTTTAAGTAAACTATAGCTTTGTATCTTTATCAAAATTACTTTTCTCAAAGTTTGACAAATTAGCCCAAATTCTGAATGATTACATTCCAAAACATTTGGATTGATTGGTCAAAAATTTTGGATTTTTGAATTTTTAAAAAACTTTAAATCTTAAGCAAGTCGGCCCCTAAAAGGAGCATTATCCCGACGTTGAGTTTAGTAAAATGTTTATATACCTATCTATGTAACTACGTAGTCTAGGCAATATAAGACCGGTTGTATGCTTTTGCATTCCTGCTGGAGCTTTTAGGTGTTTTGTCTAGTCCATAGGTGTGCATGGACAGCAGTGCCTACTGCCTGAACCCACTCATAAAGCTGTGCTATTGCTATATAAGTGCTAGGAAATCCGGTTCCGCGGTGACCTCCCCCACCGGTTTGCTCCCCTTCTTTAACTTCGAATCCTGCTCATATCTAATTAAAGCAGACAGCTGGCTGTACTCTGTTTAATTCCGGGGCGTCCTTGTTTCATATCCTCTGAGCATTTCGGTTTATTTAATGTCCGAATAGAATTAAATCAAATTTGCTCAAACTATCTGGCATGGCATGAAAAATGGACAATCTACTTTAAAATTTTTGCTTAATTACCTAAATAAAATTAAATTAAAAATCAACATATAATAAATATTTTTACGTTTTTGTTTTAATTTGGATTGAAAACTGAGCCCATTGCCTCGTTTTAGTGCATTAACATACAACAGGATGTAAATTTCTAAGACAATAGCTCTACGAGGTTTTGTAAGTATGTATCTGGGATTAGCCACAATACAACGCCTACCGCATAGTGTGGGACGAAGTGTGCGACTGAAGAAACTTCCAGCACCTGCACATTGTGCGTACAACTGGTGTAAATTTTTTATTTTTCATCTCAACCGGAGAGGGATCTGCAAGAAATGGCATGTAAAATACAAATAAAATATGGAAACAGGGGGGTTCTCTTTTTAACCTTGGCAATTTCTATCGAAGCATATATAGAAGCAGTAGATTGCAATAAGCTACTCTAACATAAAGGTCCTGGTTGAATCGCTTTCGCCAATGCCCCCTCCGCACAAAAACGGAACCATTAGCTAGGCGTTGTGATAAGCATACGGTGAAATTTTAGTGTTGTTTCGACGCAGTTCACTTTGATTCAGTTTTCATTACAGCTATCCCGCCTTTAGGCGGGATAAAAATAAAATCTGCTGAAGCTTTTGCATATCTCGTTATTACAACCACCGCTGAATATAAGACTATAATGTGCGTTTTTAACTTTCTTACTACCTTACAGATTACACCTAAAACTTAGGACCTTTTTTAGTTTATGCTGAGATAACCAAGAGCTGATTTAAAAATGAACTTCAGGTACATGTTCGGCGGGGTAAACAGACAACCCCTAAGTACAGTTTCTGCAAAATCAGAAATAGAATACTTCTGAGTAACGTTGGTTTCCCATGAAAACACCGAAATTTAAACTAAGAAAAATTATAGAATTTTTCTAACTTTTTTGTTGATTTCTTACTTTTAAAGGTTTTCGAATGCATTCATATAGTATTTAACCAAAATAAGTATTTTTAAATTAGCGTCATTGTCATTGCACTAACCTCGCTTTGCCAATTGACACTGCCGTTCGGTTATATTTTTGTATTTCTCCACTAGAAGGTTCGTAACATATTTATATGCATAACGTATTTATATGCAGCATATAATACCAAACACAATGGGTATATAAAGTATTTATAATATATAGCATATAGTGAAACACTAGAAAGTATGCTGCGTATTCCAAGTACACACTTTCTAATCGCTTGCGTATTTACGCTACACATTTTAGAATGCGTATTCCAGTTACACAGATTAGAAATATGCGGCCCGGCCCGGCCCGCACCCAATTTTTTCCTCCCTCGGCCCGGCCTGGCTCGGCCCGTTCTACCTTAGGCCCGGCCCGGCCCGGCCCGGCCCGCGGGCCGGGCGGGCAGGGCCGGGCCGGGCCTGCGGGCCTGAGTGAAGGTCTCCTTACAACATGAAATCAAAATAACTGTAAAACAGGCTCATAGCTGTAGTTAACAAAAAATACAAGCTGGCATGAAACAAGTCGGCTCCTAAAAGGAGCATAATCTCGTAGCAGAAATTTTACAATCTTTGTAAAGCTACTGAATGAATAGCACTTTTAATAACCCCTTTAATGGGGGGTCCATTTTTGGCCGATTTTCGACCATCTCCGATTTTGCTCATTTTTATATATTTTGTTGCCGATTGGTATATTTTAACGAGTTTTTGAAATTAAAGTAGGATCTCTTACGGTTAGTGAGTAATTTCACTTCAAAGTTGACGTCAACATGTGTTAAACATAGGAAACTGAAAAAGTGGTGATTTTTCCGTGCGCCAGAGAAATCTCGCAAACGACAAAACGGAACTGTTCAACGTCCAGTTTATATTATAAATACAATCTAGAAGGGTGATTTGTAGAAGCGGAATTTTAACTTAGGCCTTCAAAATTATTTAATTAATTTTTGAAGTTTGAGAACAGCCAAATTTGACTGTTTTGCAACTTTGATGAAATATTCTGAAAGCTGTAAGACCTAATTAAAAGTTCTACTTCCTACTAATCACAGCATATGACAAGACATTTCGAACGATACCAAATGATCCTGGTTGGCTCTGCCCAATTTCGAGATTTCTCTTGCACAGAATTCTGAATTTTTGGCAAAATTTCGGAAATTCGTGTTTTTTGGCAAATAACATAAGGCTATGGCAACACAGACCTATAAAATGGTAGACTATGTAGAGTACTGGTCAAAATTGGATTCCCTTTGCATGCTCTTGCACAGGCAGTGAACGCGTGCGCAGGCAGTGCTTGCGGTCACTGCCTGTATATAGCTAAACTATATGCTAAGTTTCGGCTTGACCTGCTTTCTGTTTTCAGATGCTTTTGAGAGCGAATGCAAGCACTGCGGACAACTTTTGTGTAAATATATATTGTTGTGAAAAGAAAGGACTGGGTATGTATATACTTCAAAAGTCTAAAGAGCACAAACAGAACCTACAAAGAACTTGAACCTTGTGCTTTGCTTTGCTGCACACAGAAATTATACATAAAGCGTTATGCATCCAGATTGTCAATTGACAGATTCAGAACGTTGTTGTCTGTCAACGAATCATTGGTTTTGTCTATTTCAACCATAAATAAGAATTATGTAAACAAATAAGGATCAGTCATACAAATTTAAAGCAGTGTAAAATGAATTAAAAGTAATTACATTTTTGAAATCTTTAAAGCTTGCTTTGTATTTTGGTATTTTATAATGCAATAGTAGTAATGCTAATATTCGCAATAGTTTTGATTTGATGCGCTGATGTGCCAAATTAGATTTAATCTATGGAAATTCATTTTGTAAGAAACATAAGCGATAGACATAAAACTTGTGTTTGCTTGTTTCTTTGTTTATTTATCATCAATTTGTTACATCATTCTTGACAATCTTTTGAATTCAGGAACCAAGTCTAGGCTTGCTTCAATTTATACAGCTGATTTTTGAAGTCCATTTAACATATCATTTTTCAGACCTATGCATTGAAGTCAAGGTGACGCCATCTTTTTATACGTAAAGGTGCATTCATAGTTCCTGTCGCAAGCAGACGCGCGTAGACGCGCGTCGACGCGCGTACGTAGGCGTCTGCATGCGTTCATGAGAATGAATACACTACAATTATACACTACAATTTAAACGGTTACAATCTGCGGCGTTGACGCGCGTCGACGTATGCGTTCGCGACTATGAATGCACCTTAAGTATTGCTCAGACAGTTTTTACAGTTTGCTTTTTTGAAGATAAATAAGGCTCAGCTAAGCCTAAGGAACCAACACTTTTCTTTTAAAAACAGCTGATAAAAAATCATATCAATACAAAAGCTGTCTGCAGTGCTTGCATTCGCTCTCAAAAGCATCTGAACACAGAAAGCAGGCTAAGCCGAAAGTTAGCATATAGTTTAACTACATATACTGCCTGTGAACACGCATGCAAAGGGAATCTAATTTTGACCAGTACTGTATTTGCGCGCCATTATTGATGACTTTAGGTCAAGTTTGATTACAAATGATGCAAGTTTATTACACCCAGTTCGTCGCTGGGGTCAAATATGAGGTTATGACAACCATAATCTCAAAAATAGCGATTTCTCAAAATTTTCGAAATACGTTAAATTTTATATCAATCGAAAGCTCTCATTGTCGGGAACATTTTGTCTTCTTGGACCATAGTCCGGAAATACGCCAAATTCAAGTTATCGGTCCTTAAATGATTGTCGTGGTCAAGGCTTTCCAGCACCGGTGTTACTCCCTAAAATCACTAAATAAAGCCATTAAGTAGACTTTTCCCTTTAAAAGTCTACATAAATCCTTTATTTACATCAGTTATCAAACATATAACCGAGCGAAGCGGTATTCTCAGGGATGTTCAGGTGTAAATTGCCTTTATTTGCTACGGCACCGTTGTTTTCACCCATTTTCAAATTGCATCTAATTAATAGCGCGCTACTCGCTAAGTACTGAACGAAACTACTCAAAATTGAAACTCCATGTGCAGGACATGTGTGACAATATTTTGTGTGAAAATGATCAGGTCTAAAGTGTCTTTATTTGCTACGGCACCGTTGTTTTCACCCATTTTCAAATTGCATGCAATTAATAGCCCGCTACTCGCTAAGTACTGAACGAAACTACTCAAAATTGAAACTCGATGTGCAGGACATGTGTGACAATATTTTTTGTGAAAATGAGCAAAATCCGTGACCATAAAATTTTTCATTGTGGACCCCCCCTTAAGTCGTCCCTTTCTGTTGTACAGTTGTTTGTTATCATTCGGTGTTTGAGGGCTTTGGGAATTTCACTCCAGCCCCAATACCTGAACATGCCTTCTCTCAAGGAGTCGCTCACCTCTCCCCCTGAACTCGGTTTTAATGCTTCTTGGGCAAAAAAGCTGTGTGGTTTTTGTAGGATAAGGGTTCGGAAACTTAAAGTTTACATACTTTTCTCCAACTAAAATATTATTTACAAAAGCTCACGGTAACTTCAGTCGAAGCTATTTACTGAATCCTGATATTAATTAATCCTGATAAGTTGCTATCCAATGCAGACACTGGTTATGACACTCAATTAGAGCTGAGAATCCTATAGTAATGTAGAACTGTATAGGAATAAGAAGCAATACTTCAAGGGTGGTGAGCTAACTGCTAACTTAAAAAGTTTGCGCAGAACGTTTAAAAACTTGGTATGTAATAGTTGACACTTGACGTTACACCTGCCAATTTTAATTCAAAATCAATATCGGGCGAATCAACCACCTTCAAGCCGACAGCTTCTTGAAACTGACAGCATTCACTCCAACCTAATTTGCATATTGTTGAATGGCATATGAAGAGTTATTTTCTCCTTTCAACCGGTGGGGGAATGTTACTAACATTTCGCTTCATTGGAATACAAAATTATACCAGGCCCCCTGCAAGATATTTTCACTAAAACTTAAAATTTTTAGTTCTATTTAGTTAAAGTGATTGCACCGAAGTCAATATCGAGACAGATCATGCACCTGGAGTTCAGCATTAGTACAGAGCCCCCTCCTGGCAAAAACGTAATAAGAAACTGGTCCAGTGCTAAAGATAGGCCGAATTTTGTGCGTAGTTTCTGTACAGTTCGTTCAGATCCAGTTGCGATATATAACAGCTATCTCGCCTTTAGGCGAGATAATAACAGCTATCTCGCCTTTAGGCGAGATAAAAAGGGTTTGGTACACTTACGCAGAATCCACTAACGCAGAAAAGATTTCAAAACTCGAGATGAGATTCCACTAACGCAGAATGACCTTTTAAGCAAGTCCGTTGTAATTTTATTAAAATTTATTAAGTACATGCTTATTACATAAAATAATTTCATTTAATGTTGACGCTATTTCATTGTATCCGAAGATTGTCAACAGTCCTCCTCTTTGCAATTTGTTTAGGTCTCTCTCTATACATAGTTTAAGTCTAACTTAATGAAAAATATTTGTTAGCTGTGATTGGCTGTGTTGCATGCAATAATCATGGGCAGATCTGCGTTAGTGAAAGTTCCAGTTTTGTTCTTTCTGTCTAAGTGGAAACTTTAGTTTTGTCATTGACATTAAACTGAAAACAAAGGTTCTGCGTTAGTGGATTCTGTGTAAGTGGAATACACAAATAAAAGTGCACCACTGTTATTCAACATGAGCCGTTATTTTGACGGTTTAATATGCACGATAACTATTGTTAGCAATGGTTTTGCAAATAAAACTAGCATAATTTGCAATTTTTTGTTCTACCTGGATCAGAACTATTTACACGGAAAATTGATAGGATTAACACTATGCATGGCTTCTCAATGCAAACATTGCGTATGTTGAACGTTGGTCTCGTATGTTGCCGAGCTTATTTTTCAACCGAAGGGGGTCTGGCCTACTAGTAATAGCAATGTGTGGTGCATTAAGTGTTAAGAAAAAGACTAAAAAGCTAGGACTTCTGATGTGTTATGATCCAGTTATATGTTTTTCTATAACATTGATTACATCTATACATTGATTACAAGCCTAGTGTTGTCAAGTTGCCTATAAGCTTGAGAAGCTTCCACAATTGTCGGTAGCAGATGGCGTCTTCCACGGGCGCTATTCCAGTTCCTGTTTTGGAATCAAACGATGACGATGACGCAACCTGTATTCATTGCCACACTGATGTACCTGAATCTCTGCGCTGCGATCACTGCCACCACTGGTGGTGCATTCACTGTCTAAATCAACTACAACCTGGATCACTCTACTCTGAACTCTACGAAGCACTCAGGACACTGGGTCATGAGTTTCCGTGGAGTTGTAGTAATTGTACTACCCTTTCCCTACCACAATGTCTGCTGATCGGCGGCACTTTCAGCCGAGAACAATTACTACATACATTCCACTGTGCCGAAAACACTCTTCTGATTAGCAATCGAACCCCCCCCCCCCCTCACTCTGTCACCGCTAGTACCACACACCCACCAACCCCACCTCCCCAGAACAACCACTCTCCCTCCCAAAAGATTTGACAAGGCGGTTGGCTGACCTGCGTCAGGTTCCTGCAGACAGCCAGCAACCAGATTTCACACAGGTCCTGCTAACTCTGTTTGAACAACAAGACCGTAGAAGAGAGGCTGAACTGCAACGCCTCGAACAACAACGGTTAGATGATCTTAATAGATTTGACAACTACCACAGGTCTGAGATGCAGAATATGAGACTTCTTTTGCAGCAGTGTTTGACCACTACTCCACCTGTGGCCAATCGCCCTTCCGCGGGTGGAAATAGCCAGACCAATCAGCCCGCCCGCAACCCTACTGTTACTAGCAAATTGCCGAAACTCCAGTTACCGACGTTTGCTGGTGACAAACTTGCCTGGCCCAATTTTTGGGACTTCGAGGTAAACATCCATTTACAACAAAATCTACAAAACAAGCAGAAAATGGACTATTTGCTGCAATCCTTGAGAGGACCCGCTTATGATAAAGTGAAAGGACTGGGTTTACAGGGCGACCGTTACACAGAGACCGTGGAGATTTTGAGAAAAGCCTACGGAGGTCAGAGTGAAATCATCATGGCAAACTGGGAAGCATTGGGCTCAATGCCTCTAGTCAAAGAAAATCTCAGCAATCTGGAAAAGTTTATTGACGACGCTAGAGCTATAGCGGTATCACTGGAACGCATGGGAATTGATCCGTCTGCGCTGAAAGCCCACTACTACTGAAAAAGTTGCCTGCTGAACTACAGAAGAATGTATCACAACTAGCTTTGCTGAAAGAGCAGGAAATAACACAATGGTCCAATTTCTGGAGACTCTTTCCAAAATCCTGAAATGGCAATTCAGTGATGTTACTAAAAAAGTAAGGAAAGCGACAACTGAAACTGAACCTACTCCAATAGAAATGCCTGCCACTGCTGCATTCCTCCAAGGCACATACAACAAAGATTCACGGGTTCTCAAAACTACCCGCCAATGTATATTCTGTGGAGATTCCAAGCATTACAGCGATACATGCCCAACTGTCACGGACATCAATCGACGAATTGAAGTGGCCAAGTCCAAAAGCTTTGCTTCAAGTGCCTACAGGAGGGTCATATGGCTAAGACATGCAAGAGGGCGAAACCTTGCTATTACTGCAAGGATAAGAAACACAACTCCGCATTCTGCAGACAGCGAAGCAGCTCCAACCCAGCAGCTGCTAACAACAAGTACATCGCATCACAAGAACAACCTACTATTGAAGAAACCAATGGTTCAGAGTCTGCTGATGCCAGCAGAGAGATAGTACAAGTGCACCTGGCTGGCACGGGAGACAAGGATAATATAGTGATGGCATCCTTTCCTTGTCCTGTCAAAACTCCAACATCGACGTCCACACACATGGGTCAACTGTACCTGGACGCTGGAGCGCGATTCACTTGCATAGACAGGGCTACGGCAAAGCGTTTAGATTTGCAGCCTATACAAACGATAGAGCTTGAGACTGCGCGCTTCAATTCCAAAGTCACTGAGAAGGTTATGGTCGGAGTTGTAGAATTTTCTCTGATCGGTGCCAATGGTTTCCAGCTCCACTTACATGCCTATTCTTTCAAAGACATGGCTCCGAGGTTGCCTCTTTGTCCTGTGCACTTTGACAAAGCTACAACAAGTTATCTCAACAAGCTGAAACCCGTCAACTTGCCTCCAGCGAAAAGGAAAGAAGTTTCAGTCGAAGTTCTGCTAGGAATGAATTACTGGCATAAAATTATGGGTCCGCAGGCCATCACCAAAGCTATAGCCGTTGGTCCGTCAATGGCGGTTCATTACACGCCATTGGGAGCTATCTTGTCCGGCAACTACCAGACAAGAGAGACAGGGACATCACGAAAACTTACTTCAGAAGCCAGTCATCTTTTGATATTGCATGCAGTGCAGAGTCTCATGAGGTAGATATTCAACAATTTTGGGATCTGGAACACCTTGGTCTCCACACAAATGATACAGATTTTTCTGCTGATGATCAGTTCTACGCTGTGTTCAAACAATCGGTGTTTCACAATGATGGCCGTTACTACGTTCGTTGGCCCTGGTGAGTTGAACATCCGACAATCCACTCCAACTACGAGAAGGCGAAACGACGTTTGGAGAAGACCCTCAGAATGTTGGCGCCTGATGTTTCACAAACCAAACACTTGATAGCCTATGATGAAATTATTCAAGATTAGCTAAATAAAGGAGTGATTGAGGTTGTTCCACGTGAACCAGATAGACCTGTTATCCACTACATTGCACACTTTCCAGTAATCAAAGAAGACCGGAGAACAACGAAAGTAAGAATTGTATATGATGCCAGCTCAAAAACCCCCAATGATCCGTCACTCAATGATCTGATACATACCGGAGTCAACTACCTCAAAGATCTGGTTGGTCTACTTCTACGATTTCGTCTGTCTCCGATTGCTATCACGGCCGATATAGAAAAGGCCTTTCTGCAGGTTGGCCTGCAAAAGGTAGATCGCGACAGTGTTAGGTTTCTTTGGTTGAAGCCCCTCTCAGCCCTTTCCAGAAGGACAATCTCGTCGAGTATCGATTCACCAGGATCCCCTTTGGGGTTGTTGCGTCTCCCTTCCTTCTAGGCGCAACAATCCATCATCA
>JASAND010011920.1:0-32495 GCA_030248195.1 Trissonchulus latispiculum
TTTGACCCTAAGCACTCATATTATAGGGGTCGCTACCGCGACCCCTATGATATATACTAGTTCCTACTGAAAATACTCTGCTACGCATTTTGAGTTTTAATAATTTCGCTCTTAATAGTAGTCAAAAACAAATTAAAAGTGTCATTGATCGTTAAAAATGTTGTATTGGAAAAGCCGATAATCGTATGTGCCAAAATGAAATCTTAATCCTGTCTATATTAGGACATTAAAACGCGATGTCAGTAGATATGCTACAGTCGCGAGGCTCAAGTACAGTAAGTCTAAAAAGTAGACAACTACTTAACTACTTTAGGATAGTTTCTAGATTGCTGTTTGAGATAAAATTGTACCAGAAAGCAGCCGCTCATATCAACATATTGTAATTCACGCGAGTAGGTATAAAACCCATTCACAGTTAATGAGATTACCGTATCGAACGTAACATTGTTAGTGAAATGAACCGTTGAGCTGGATATATCGCAATTCACGCGAATAGGATGGACGGAGGAATTGCCTGTTCCACGCTACCCGACTGCATTCCCTATTCGGCGCTGAATCTAGTTTCTATAATTTTCAGCGCCGACTGCTTTCCCTATTCGGCGCTGAATCTAGTTTCTATCATTTTCAGCGCCGACTGCTTTCCCTATTCGGCGCTGATTCTAGTTTCTATCATTTTCAGCGCCGACTGCTTTCCCTATTCGGCGCTGAATCTAGTTTCTATCATTTTCAGCGCCGACTGCTTTCCCTATTCGGCGCTGAATCTAGTTTCTATCATTTTCAGCACCGACTGGTTTTCCTATTCGGCGCTGAATCTAGTTTCTATCATTTTCAGCGCCGACTGTCAATTATATTGGCATTTCTCCGCCCTTCCTTCTTTCCCTATTCTAGGCACTGCATGCCCGTCTAGGGCATTTTTCCCTCTAGTTTCTTGCATTTTTCCGCTGTAGAGCTTTTCTTCGCAGGCTTAATAAGTAAAATGAATAAACTGCCGTAAACACGATTTGAAAATACCAGATGGGACGTATATATATGTATTGTAAGCACGTTTAGGGCATTTTTTGTCATTTGTACGGAGCTCTACCTCTTGGAAAATTTTGGAGCATTTTGGAAAACAGGTTGAAGGGGGCGAACGCCTACCGTAAGGGGAGGTAGTCGTGATGAATGGGGTAGGGAAAATTTGAATAAACACAATTGCTTCTGCATCAGAAAACGTTACCAAAAGGTATTTTGGAAAATAGGCTGATTGGGAGCCTAAGGCCCAGCGGGAAGGGGGGGGGGTCGTCGCGCTGCGTGGGGGAGCGAACATTTGAAAAGACGCAATTATTTCTGTACGTACGAGTACATCAACGACTTTAACAAAGGTTTGCCGGAAAACAAGATGACGGAGGGCCGAATGCCCAAGGGGGGGGGGGTAGTCGCACTGCGTGAGGTTGGGGAAATTGGAAAGACGCAATTGTTTCTGCATCAGAAAACGTTTATCAGTAAACGTTTCCAAAGAGTATTTTGGAAACCAGGTTGAAGGAGGACGAACACCCACGGGGGGGGGGGGGGGTGTAGCGCTGCATGGGGGAGGGGAATTTGAAAAAATGCAATTGTGTCATCATCAGAAAACGCTTCCAAAGGGGATTTTGGAAAACAGGTAAGGCTCACGGGGGGGGGGGGGAGTCGCGCTGCGTGGGGTAGCGAACATTTGAAAAAACGCAATTGCTTCCGTACGTACGTGTACATCAGCGACTTTTGCAAAGGTTTGCCGGAAAACATGATGACAGGGGGGCCAACGCCCACTGGGGGGGTGGGGGGTAGTCGCGCTGCGTGGGGGAGCAAACATTTGAAAAAACGCAATTGCTTCCGTACGTACGTGTACATCAGCGACTTTTGCAAAGGTTTGCCGGAAAACATGACGACGGGGGCCGAACGCCCACCGGGGGAGGGGGGTAAGTCGCGCTGCGTGGTGTTGCGGAAATTTGAAAACGCTATTGTCTCTTCATCAGAAAACGTTTTCAAGGGGTATATATTTTGGAAAACAGGATGAAGGGGGGGCCGAACGCCCACGGGGGGTGGGTGGGGCGCCGCGTTGCGTGAGCGTGGGGTAGGGAAATTTGAAAACGCAATTAGTTCCGTGCGTAAACGTCTACATCATCGACTTTCACAGAAGGTTTGTCGGAAAACAGGATGAAAGGGGCCGAACGCCACGGGGGGGGTCGTTGCTCTGCGTGGGTTTCAGGAAATCGAAAGAATGCAATTTTTCCGTACGTACGTAGATGTAGGTCAGCAACGTATAAAAAGGGTTTATCGGATAATAGAATTAAGGGGGGAGTCGAACGCCCACCAAGAGGGGTGTCGCGCTGCGTCCGGATGGAAAAATCTGAAAGAACACAATTGTTTTCAGCATGAAAAAACGTTTCCAACGTCCCAAGCGACAAGCGACAATCGACGTTTTAGAGGGGTCTCCAATGACAAAATTTGTTTGCCTCAACAAGGGCTTTCATTTGATACCGAGCATGGCCACTTCTGAAAATTTTGAATTTTTACCATTTCCCACCGGTCGGTTGCCACAGTCCGCAAGGGACCCTTCAGAGGGATCCAATAATGTAAAAAAATTGCTCGCTTCAGCAAGAGCTTTCATTCTATACCGAACTCGACCACTTTCGGAAATTTTGAATTTTGACCATTTTTGACCGGTCCGCACCCCTGGCCAGAGTGCCACAGGCAGCTAGGAAAACTTGGGAGTGGTCCTCCAATGACAGAAAATGTTCGCCTTAGCAAGGGCGTTCATTTTATACCAAACTTGGCCATTTTAGAAAATCCACTTTGGTCCACTTTGGAGTCTCCACTTTGGGGAGACTTTGGAGAGTCCACTTTGGGGGGTCCTCCAATGACAAAAAATGTTCGCCTCATCAAGGGCTTTCAATTTATACCAAATTTGACCACTTTTGGAAAAATCGATTTTTGGCAATTTTGGGCCCGGTCCCCGGTCCGGACGCCTGGCCTAGGCGCCACAGGGGTCCGAGCGAAACCTACTATAGCCTATTCTGTAGTCCTCCCGCAGCCCACCCCAAATGCCAAATATGAAAGACCTGCTCACTGTGGATCTGTCTGTAGAAGAGGTTAAAGTTGGAGTTGCGACACGGTTGGGCCCAGCACCATCAGGGTGCCCCCCAGCCCCAAGGATAGGTCCTACAGCGAAACTAATGGACCTTTTAGATTCACCATATAGGGTTCCTATTCGAATACAAAACGTCAGCCCAGCAGCTCTCATGTGTAGGGCTCCAGCACAGTCCATAGGCCAGACCCCCCCTTTAGACATTAACTTTGGACCCCCGGCCAGAAAACTACAGCATGGTTTTTTTGCGTCAGGGGCTGCGTCATGGCGCAAATTTTTTTCGTGTGACGCAAATGAAATCAACCCTGACGCAACCCTGACGCAGATGGATTTGAACTTCAACTAGAGGCAAAATTGTGCAAACTTGCTGAAAAAATTGTGTTTCAAACGTGATATTTCTAAAAATTTTCTGCTGCTGCTGGAAAATACTCTAAATTAATTCCTGGGAGAGTCTTAATTGCAAAAATTCTTCAACTTCTGGGGGCTCCGCCCCCCAGACCACCCGTGTTGGTTCTTTCTCTAGATCTTAATGCTTCACACATTAAAGTCGGCTTTAAAGATGCACAATTTGAAAAACAGGTGGAAAATGTGTTTAATGCTGTGTATTGATGGTTAAATAGTTAAACATTGGTTACACATTAAAATTATGTTTAAAATACTTATTAAATTGTTTAAAAATAAATTTTATTTTTGACGCAGTGACCCAAGTTCCTGACGCAATAAAATTTTTCCTGACGCAGCATTGGCGCAAATCGTGAAACCAAAAAAAACCCTGAACTACAGGGGACAGATCCAAAATTTATATACCCCATGGCAATTAGGGCCATGTGGCCATGCTCCTCGCCGAACCTCAGACCCCTCGGCCTGCTTCAGTTTACTTTACTTGAACAGAAGGATTGACCATTTTGGAAAAAACTAATCTCCGAAAAAATCGAAATCCTGCTATGTACATAGACCTATGCGGGGTCCTACCTACACCATACTCATTTCCCCAAAAATGGGGGAAAAGTTGTTCAAAAAACACCATATGGTATAGGAAATCTAAGACCTCCGCTCCGACCCCTAGGGTGAGGTGGGAAAAAAGAAAAATGGAGAGAAAGTCGTGCATTGAAAAATTCAATCTTTCATATCTCAAAAACGGCTCGGCCGATTTTGCTAAAATTTGCAGAGCATGGACCCCTCGTGAAGGGGTTTCTACTATATGAAGGCTCTAACTCAACTCCTCCACCGGCAACAGGGGAAACTATGTTCCAACACTGCGCAATACGGCTTTTTCCCTATTCTAGGTAGTGCGCTGACGCGCACTACCTGCTAAATTTTTGGTTTGTTCATCATTCCAATGCCAAATTTAAATTTTTAAACGACAGCTGAGCGAATTCTTTATTATAAGCTTTAAAAGATAGTTTGACTCCCCGGCTAATATACTTGGCGAAGTTGTTTTTCAAATGCACAAACGAAGATCAGGGACGTTTAAAAAACTTAAGGGGTGGTCCATTTTTTTGGTCATTTTTCCGACTTTCTCCGGTCTCGCTGATTTTTACATATATATTTTATTGTCCAAACAGTATATTTTAACGAGTTTTTAAAATTAAATTTGTAAGTCTTACAGTTATTGAGTAATTTCACCTCAAACTTGAGATATCATGTGTTAAACATAGGAAATTAAAAAAGTTGTCACTTTTTCACGTGCGCCAGAGAAATCTCACGAATGGCAAAATGGATCCGTTCAAGCTTTAGATCATATTAATTCCATGTTTCCGAACTGTGATTTGTAGGAATCAGAATTTTAAATTAGTTCTTTACTTTAAAAAATTTTAATGAATTTTTGAAGTATATATATTAAAATTTGAACTGATGCGAAATTTTAATACTTCAAAAATTCATTAAAATTTTTTAAAGACCTAATTTGAAATTCTGATTCCTACAAATCACAGTTCGGAAACATGGAATTAATATAATATAAAGCTTGAACGGATCCATTTTGCCATTCGTGAGATTTCTATGGCGCACGTGAAAAAGTGACAACTTTTCTAATTTCCTATGTTTAACACATGAAAACTCAACTTTGAGCTGAAATTACTTAATAACCGTAAGACTTATAACTTTAATTTTAAAAACTCGTTAAAATATACCGTTTGGACAATAAAATATGTAAAAAATCAGCGAGAGCGGAGAAAGTCGATAAAATGACCAAAAAATGGACCCCCCCCCAATACGATTCATCAGACACCACCCGAAAACTTAAGGGGGGGGTCCATTTTTGGGTCATTTTTCGACTTTCTCCGATCTCGCTGATTTTCACATATTTTATTATCCAAATGGTATATTTTAACGAGTTTTTAAAATTAAAGTCGTAACTCATACGATTGCCGAGTGATTTAACCTCAAATTCGAGATTTCATGCGTTAAACATAGGGATTTCAAAAAGTTGTCATTTTTCGCGTGCGCCAAAAAATCTCCCGACAAACGTTGATGAATCTGGACAAATTATACATTAAAATAACGCTAAAATGTTGAACTGCGGTACCCTGAAATTAGAATTTTAATTTAGGCCTTTAAATTTTTTAATTAATTTTTAAAAGATTAAAATTTGACTTCGTGCTCAATTCATGTCAATTTTAATCCTTCAAAAATTAATTAAAAAATTTTAAAGGCCTAAATTAAAATTCGAATTCCAGGGTACCGCAGTTAAACATTTTAGCGTTATTTTAATGTATAATTTGTCCAGATTCACTAACGTTTGTCGGGAGATTTTTTTGGCGCACGCAAAAAATGACAACTTTTTGAAATTCCTAAGTTTAACACATGAAATCTCAACTTTGAGGTGAAATTACTCGATAACCGTAAGAGCTACGACTTTAATTTTAAAAACTCTGCCATGGAGGGAAAACCCACAATTTCGGATTTTGGTTGGAACTTTTTTATTATCAGGGCTAGATGAGAACTTTATATACCATCGTACTTGGCGTACTTAGATCTTTCTTTTAAGCCCATTTGCACTTCTCTACATTGTACCGTTAGGCCGGTATAATGCAAAAAGTAGCAGGGGAAAAACCCAATGGGGGAAAACCCACTCCTCACATATACCTTTTTTGAGATTTCATGTGCCATTGAAAATGCAGCATCAAACGGCCAGGTTTCATAAAGATTAACACATAAACATAGGGCAATTTTTGAAAAATACTAAAAACGATGTAATTTGATAACACTTATTAGTCTATCGTGTAGAGAATGGTTTTTACGTTCATTTGGCTGTTAAAATCCACAATCGGACCTGTCCTGGGTCCTCCAGTGCCGAAATGACACTGTCAGTGTTTTTGGCCCCTAGCTAGCCAGGGAAGCAGAATTATCCAAATCTGACTCCATAGGATGATGCAGCGTCCTCGATAGTACCGTGCTATAGTGTCGAATTGTTTCCCTGTTTGGTTGTTAAAAAATTTTTCAAAAAAAATTGGGTGGGTTTTTCCCAAAGTGGGTTTCCCCCACCACATTTGGCAATGTGCCAGACCAACGGTGCATCGGATCGATCTAATTTTGGCTGTGTGCAAAGAGGAAGAGTTGCCATCATTGCAGATATTTGCAAAACTTTTCTAGCCCAACCCAGTCAAAAGCTACATCGGTCCAAACTTTTGCAAAATTTTGGCATGGTTGGACCAAAAAGTAGGTGTCATTTTCGAAATGTCATAAAATGAGCAGGAGTGAACCAAATGACTTGATCTTTGCATACACAGGTAAGAAAGAGTCGCGCTTTCTGCTGCTATGTTTTGGAGCTCATAGCTCCAACCCTTGGTCCAGGAGGCGAGTGGGTTCTTTCCCCCAAAAAGGGGTGGGTTTTCCCCCCATGGCTATACCATTTGGATAATAAAATATGTGAAAATCAGCGAGATCGGAAAGCGAGATCTTCGAGAGCGAAGTCGATAAAATGGACCCTCCCTTAAGAAAGCTTAGTATCCTCTTTCGTTCCTCGCATCCTAGCTGAAAATAAAACAAGTGATTCACCCATTGGAAGATCTCATGAAGCAGCGAACCAATCAACATCACCCGACTGCCAGTATCACCACCTTTAAACCGTTGATTCAACACTGTTCTAAAACAAAAATCTGCATGCAAAACAATGCTTCCAAAAAATTGGTCAAGCGAACTGCGAAGGCTCATATGGGGTCTCTCCGAGCGAGCATTATCTGTGTTCAAATAGGAAATTCGCAGATCGAGAGGAGTTATACTTCAGATGCAATCATTTAGCACCAGCAACACCATAAAGGCTCTGTTTCTTACAAGCAATTGTTACGTACACTTACAGTGGATTGCACCAAACAGGGTTAGCTCGGTGTTAAGTTAACCTCAAGGTTAGCACGGTGTTAACCATCAGTGTTTTTTGCTCAAAAACGCGTGTAATTACACACTTTTTTCTGGAAAATAGCAAAAAAATTTTGGCGACTGTGTAACGTTACACCAAAATTTTGGACAAATTTTACCAAATGGTCGGAACTTTTTCCAATGCGCATTCATTTGTTTCCACATATTTACCGTTTCTGGGGGGCTTCGCCCCCCAGACCCCCCTATTGCACCTGTGTTACATTTTATTTTTGGTATATATTTAAGAATGCACATTATATTTGTTATATTTTTTCGTTCTTGTATTAAAAACGCGTACAAACCAAAAATTTTCAGTATATGAAGCAAAATTTGACTGGTTCCTTGCAACGTTTTGTGCGACAGAAGGCCTTTCAAAAAATTATGCTCCTTCGATGCACTGGTGTTTTTTCGTTCTATCAAGTCAAAACCAATATATAAGTGCAAATCATCGATGTACGTATATAACTGCTCAATTTTTTAATTTTGTCGATCTGATTTATTGAAACTTCACCAAATACTGCTGTAAGTAAGATTTTTAAATTTTACTTATAAAGAAGCTACTTCTAAAAAAAGTCGGAAATAAAATTATGTACATGATGTGTTAAGCAAAACGCCAGTAAATTAAAAATTTTTAGGTAGTTACACACTTTTTTTTGAAAAATAGCAAAAAATTTTGGAGAGGTGTGTAACGTTACACATAAGCCGTCGGCGAAAAAAAACACTGGTTAACCTGTTAACTCCCAGCTACATAATCCGTTGCACCAAATGTATAAGGGTAAGTTAACCTCGACGTTAACTCCGAGTTAACTTAGTCTTCAGCATGCAAAATTTAACTCTGATTGTCAGCAGGATTAGCTGAGGACTAACTCAATTTCTAACATTTCCGCCTTCATTTATCAGAAAAATTGTATATGGAGTGTTTAATCAAAAAACCGAGAACCGATAAAAATAACAACCTCACGGCAACAATTGCCAAGCGCACAAATTTGAATTTTCGAATTCGAACCAAAAGTATGGTGGTACTTGTAGTACTACTCGAGTACTTTACAATGGTAACATCTTTACCCCTCCCGGACTTCTAATTAACTGGCCCCATATTATGTAGGGGGCGATATATATAATACTTCATTTCTTTTGGAAAAAAGGTTTTTACAGTTTTGTTTCATATTTGATCCTATACTTAAATGATAACCTTGAACTCACAGTTAAGTCTTAGCACGGAGTTAACCTCAAGACTAAAGTAGTCTTCAACTCACCAAATGTTGAAAGATGATGATTGGATACACTGATTGAGAAAACAAATTTGATTGGGTAACTCTACCCCTGAACTGAAGTTTAGAGTTTGTTATTCTTGACAAAACTAAGTTTTTGAAACGGGCTAAAGTTTACATACCACTCAGCTAAATCTCAGCTGCAGAATAGTTAGCACCGAGTTAGCTTGGTGTTAAGCTAACACCGAGCTAACTTAGCCCGATTCGGTACAATCGGGTGCTATTATTGTCTAAAATACACTAGGCAGAACAGGAAAACTTACAAACCATATACGTATATGTGTTTCTTACTTTCGACGACAAAAAGTTGCCGAGGCAACGGTTGTTCCATTCAGCAGTCGATCTGGATCCACAATTAGCAGGTAGGGGGAACCATCGCTGACGACAACCGGTTCATTAAATACACTTCCCCTTTCAGAAGGTATTGACTCTTCCGTTTCTTTGCACTTTATCTGATCTTGCAAAGAAACCGGAGAGAGCAGGTGAACAACATCGCCAACAGCTACGTCGCTTTGAGCCCAGAACCCAGAAAGCAAAACGTTCAATTTGGGAAATCCATCCTTTCGATTGTGACGAGCGTTAAAGTCGGCACGGTGAATATCTTCTATCTGAGTTTGAACAAACAAACCATCTGGGCTAAAATCAAACATATGTATATATAACAAAAATGGCTGCGTGTGCGATAGATGCGTACGTACTTATTTACAAACGCACCCTTAGAAAGCTGGGAGCAGTATATATAACTTAATAATTGTTTTCTGTAGCAAAACATTGCTAAATTTGTCAAAACGTCTAAACCATGCACCACGATTATATGTATATATAAAAAACATATCATATAATATACATTTATGTAGACCGTTATACGTATACGTATATATTATGTAAATGCCATACCGGCTAGAAATTGCCAAGACTGTAAGTCGATAAAGCACATCAAAAGAATTTGAAATCACAGCCGTTCCTGGAGTGACGGTTTTGTTCGATGAATTGCTCTGACTCAGTGTTCTAGAAGCAAATGATAGGCATGACTTCTGCTCAGGGTTTACGTCATGCAGACTCAAACTTTTCAGCAGAGTAAATCCATTACTAGGGCAACTGTTGACGGTATTTGGTTTTATTGGAGAAGTCAGCGGAGACCTCTGAGAACCAAAACGCTTGGCAAATGGGGACAAACCGGATGAAGTAGAGGCGCGTTTTGAACTACTAGTATTCACTCGCCGGTCTTGGGCATTCATTCTCCTTAACAACCGAATTCCCAAACTCTGTGTTTTGATTGTGAAACAAATATTAATCATCCAAAACTAAAATATATACATATCTATATATTAGGGATCGACCGGATATTCGGATCCGGCAGCAAAACCATCCGGATCCGGATCTTTTTTGAATTAACGAAACAAAGGAGATTTATTGGTGAAACTAAGAAATAAATGTCAAGATTGCTCTAAATTAATTTCTAGAATCAATTTTGTTGTGTTAAGAGTCTGGCTTTTACTGGGGGCTGCCGCCCCCAGACCCCTTTTTATCTTCTTAGTATATATTCAGTTGAAACTAATTTTGTTCAGTTCAGTAGACTTTGACATTTTATCAGATACACTAATATTTTATGTATGTACGTATTTTATGTTGAATTAACTTCTATTTATAATTATAATTTTTATGAATGAATAGGTTAATTGGGTTATCTTGAAGCTTCTGTAAACTCATAAACAAGGTGCGACAATTTAGACCATTAACTAGTTGGGGTTTTCAAATCTTGAAATCTTTCTAAATGAATTTTAAAAATGTTTTAATAAAGTTTTTCTTGAAATTTAATCTCGGAAATAGCAATACATTTTTGCAGGTCTGTATCGCATTTATCTAATGCATATTTAAATTGCAGATACGGGGTGAACTTATCCAATGCTAATAAAAACTTAAGCTTAAACTTAATTCCGCTTGAAAAAAGCGTACCAATACAGAAAATTTTGCGTTTTTAGGCCATTTTGGATTTCCTGTCCTGAGGTCCGAATTTTGGGGGGAGTAGTACTCCCCAGTCCCCATGACATTTCGGGGGTCGACCACCAAATTTCAAAAGTTCCCCCAACCAAAAATTCCGGATCAAGTCAACCAGGGGGGGGGGAATCAGAAACGCATTTTTATGCAATAAATTTGATATTTCTGTGCTCAGGGGCCCGTTGCATAAAGATTATTACTAATAAATTATTAGTGATTAGTTGATTAGTGTAGCAGTTTTATTGAAAACAACTAAAATTATAGACGAATTATAGGGATCTGTTATATGTCGTTTTGTAGCTTTTGAGATGCTCTAGCGAACTGAATATTCAAAATTGATGTGAAATTAAAATTCCTGCTGTGACAGAGGAAAAATATTAAAAATTCACGTTTTCCTTGATATTATGACTGAGTATGCGAAGACTATTGAAAATCTTCGCTATTTTTAAATCAGTTGCTTCATTACCTACAAAATAATGCCAAAACCTTCAAAGTACGTAGCTTCTATCAATAGTTTTGCTCATTAATACTGCTACACTAATCAACTAATCACTAATAATTTATTAATAATAACTTTTATGCAACGGGCCCCAGGACGACGAGACGAGTCGATTGGTACCAAAATTTTCCACTTTTAAAAATTTTGTTTGGCGACCTTTTTTTTGATCTTTACGTGTTAAAGGGCCCTAAGCCTGAGCCTTAGCCTTAGCCTAAGCCTGACACTAAGCCTAAGCCTCAGCCTAAGCCTCAGCCATGTGTTAAACATAGGCACTGATATACCCATAAAGTGTAGATTTGATTTTTCAGTGTCTGGGATATCCCCCCCCCTGGTTGACTAGTGCCAAAATTCCTGTGAATCTAAGCACAGTCGCAACCATAGGAGTAAGACGAGTGGGGGGTTGGGGCATGTGGCTGGGCAAAAAATCTGGAGAGGGGTTCCGACGGAGGGTAGGGGCATAGGTGTACCACCTGTTTGGGTTGGGGCATAGGTGTACCACCTGTTTGGGTTGGGGCATAGGTGAACCAGGCTACAGTTTGCCCCCTGTGAGACCCCCCCCACGGAGAGGCCAGACCCCCCTACCCCCCTACCCGATCTCAACTACTCCCCCCCCAAGCCGAGCTCAAACCCCCCTCCCCCCCCTAAAATTGGGTCAAAACCAGGTAAAAAATGCAAAATTTTTGAAAAAATTTTTTGCAATTTCTGAAAATTTTTGAAAAAAATTCGAAAAAATGGCTATAAATCACATATAAAGAGCTAAAGATGGTTATTTATAGCAATTAAAAGGTAATATAAGCAATTATAAACCACAATCTGGGCTAATTTAGGCATATTTTAGCACAAATTTGTCAATTTTCAAGCCCTATTTTCGCATACGAAAACTATCAACAGAAGCTTTTGAGTATGTTTTATGTACTGTACATCGAAAAAGGAGCATTTTTAGCTAAAAAGGCTTGGGTACAGTTTAGGGGGTCCTCCCCCCCAAATTTCGGATGTGGGTGGGGTCGGGGTCCCCCGCCCCGAGCCAAATTTGGACCTTCTACTCCCCCCCCAACCCAAACAGGTGGTACACCTATGGGTTGGGGGGGGGGGGGTAGAAGGTCCAAATTTGGCTCGGGGGACACCACCCAAATCCGAAATTTGGGGGGAGGACCCCCCTAAACTGTACCTAAGTTTTTTTAGCTAAAAAAGCTCCTTTTTCGATATACAGTACATTAAACGTACTCAAAAGCTTCTATCAATAGTTTTCGTATGCGAAAATAGGGCTTGAAAATTGACAATTTTCAGCTAAAATATTACACCTATGGTCCCAATCATCTCCCAACCCAACCCAACCCAACCCAACCGGCCCGGCCCAAACCTACCTACAAATAAAGTAACGGCCCCACGAAAAACTAAGCTCTAGGTATTGGGACTATCAAATACAACAATATGTTATAGTCAGACAAAAGGAGATAACATTCTCCTATCTGTCTGCTTTTATTTTGTTGCAACTGAACAAACAAAATTGAGATCTTTCTTAAAATAAAAGCTCCTTCACCTGTTTCAACTTTTGCTGACGGTCTCCATTCGGCTGAATCGATGAATGATTCAAATTTGATATGACCTTGTGGAATGTGGTGGTGATTAATAACATCCTTATTTTGGTACCAAACACTTGTCATTTTTGCAGAAAGCATTATTTCTTATGCTACGCAAGCCGGAATGGGTGTCGATTTTATTGTCTCAGGGAGGCCAACAGTCGGAGGCAAGGTCATCATCCTGCGCTACTCGGAGGCAGCTATCAAAAAATGTAGTTTTCGCAAAAACACGATCAACTTTTTTCCAGTGATTGTGGAGAATTTAGTATGCAAGCTAGAGGGTTGGCACTTAGCAGACGTCTTCAACGCAATACCCCGGGACGCTGCCCGGATTGCTGCTTTCTGGCAAAAATGGTCGTTTGGAAAAGATGGGTAAAGTATTCAAATACTGGGGTATTCTCGAAACTTAGTTTTAGATATATGTAACTAGGTTTAGGGGTGTTAGTTGCAGCTACTAATGAAGCTAGTTATAGTTACAGCTAATTGTAAGCTATATTTATCATTAGTATGCTAGTAGCTAAACTTTATTCTTAGCTAGAGGTAAGGTAACCCTAGTCCTAGCTACAGATAGCCCTCTTCCCAGTTACAGATAGGCCTATCTGTAACTAGGTTTGAGAATAACAGTTAAACCGAGAAATTAAATAAATAGAAAACTCTTAGTTAAGACAAATGCAATGGTTAAAATGATTCGTTTTAAGCAATTTCTAAGCATCACAATCGATAAAAAGTAACTTAAACTTAACAATTTTTAATAATTAAAAAATTTGTTAAAAAGCTGTCTCGCAAATTGCAAGTCAGCATTTAATCACCTATCTATAACCAGAACTAGGCTTGCTACGTCTTCTGCTTCTTCTCTACTTTCTACTCTTCGCTATTATACTCTACTGCTAAACTCTGTGCTTTACCTATATGTATAATGGAATTGGTTGAATAAAAATCAGGTTTTGAAGAAATAACTCGGAAAGTTGGATTTACTCAATGGTCAGTAAAATTCCCACGGAAGACCTCAGAAAAATGGACTAAGTTAAAGATTTTCCTGATCATAGTTACATGAATGAACGTCCAAGCTGTATGTGTATTTATGTGTAATTAAGAGCAGGGTTGACAATCTCTAAAATATAATTAATTCTTCAGGAAATGAAAGGGAAGATTAGCCAAATTCACGTTATAAGGTCCGGGTATCATTAACACAAGAAGAACAACGTCATAAATTGATATACATAGTAGACAGTTAGGTGGTCTGAATGAAAATTCCTTAATATTGCCTCCTTGTGAAAAGCGGGCGCCTTTTCATTTGGATCTCGTTATCCCCAAAGCAGACAATAATTGCAAATATCTACACTTTAATGGAGAGCTGGTGCCTCTTCATTAGGACCCAATCTTAGACAACTTAGGCATTTATTGTCGACCACCCAAAACCAGTAGAAAAGGTCCTAATTCCACCAAAGAGGACATGTAACTCTTCTCTAACAACAAACAACAATTTCAATCTATTGTCAAATTTAATCATATGAAGATGGTTCATTGGTATACGGCAGTTATTATACAGTACTAGGCTTAATTGGCAATAACACATAGTTACGACTACATAAGTAACGGTAACTAGACATAGGTAGGCATGTTTGACGTTATTTAACATTAATTTCCCATTTCTGATGACTAGTCAGGTTAAATTAGTGCTAGTATGAGTTAGTTAGCACTAATTAGGATCAATTAGTGCTAATTAAGTAATAATTACGTATTGGGTGAAATTTTATGTGGAAACACAACATAGGCTTAATCGATAGGTAATTCGACGCTGATTCCAAAAATGTAAATTTTATCTCTCAACTCCCAAAACTAAGAAAGTTATGGGAAAAATGTTTTAGTAAAATATTTGCCATTTCGTAATTTTAGCTTCTCTAAAAAAAAGGTGTAACTTAACTAAGACTTACGTAACCTTTATGTTAAGTCCAGTCGTATTGTCTGGAAGGCTGTCCTCACATGAACTTTGGGCTGGCCTTTAGTCCAGCAGGAGAATTGCCTCTCGAAAAGAGAGTTAGTATACACCTTTTCCGTATCCTATTGGTTTGAAGGGGGCCTAGTTGCCTCAAAAATAAATTAAATTAAAAGAAAAGGAATTATGTCTAGGTAGTTAAGTACGTAGAATCCATTAATATAATTTTTATTTAGCTAGAATTTAAGGTAAAAATAACTATGTGCATATTTTTTATCTTTTCTGTTTTATCTTTCTCCCTGCTCAGGACTTCTTGCTTTCGACTTGTTGAAAACAGGGAGTTTCCAGTAGCAAGGAACAATTGTTGCCGAAGACAAATGACCGGCACGCTTTGTTTTCGGCCAAGAGTCCAAGCGAAACTCAAGAGTGAGGGGCCGAAAACAAAGAAATATTAAAATATTTTCAACTTTAATAAACTAATTTTCCGATTCGATTTAAATTATTGACATTTCTTTTGTGTAGTATAGGCCCAAGCTGGCCAAAATTCCGCAATTTTCTGTCAATTTTTTGGCAAGTTAAGATCACCATTCTATCACCTATCCCTTTGGTTGCGTTTACATGTAAACCCAAACTTTTATAAAATTCGCCCAAGTTTCGACCCCGAAATCCATCAAAAAGAGGACCAGTTGGGGGCAATATTTCCCCAATATCATTAATCCGACCCCTCACCTGGTCCCCGGGCCAAAAAGAGCCTGGACCTTACATGCAAAAGATAGGAAGCTTCTAGAAACTTCTAGAAGCTTCCCCCAAAATTAAAGGACGCCGCTTTTAGGGCTGTCAGCGAGCTGTCGCTCGCTCCCCAATTTTCAAATCTTAGCCAGTGTTCGTCTAGGTACAGCCGAGAGCGGCTGCAAAAATGTCCCCATTCCCCTGTGTACTGCTTCTCGTGTCACTGGTGTGACGCGGGAAAATAGCAGTACACACCCCCAATTTCAAAAAAAACTAGGGATCTCTCTGGCCCTTGGGCCAGAAAGGTAAGCTGAGCCAACACCCGAACACTAACAACTTGAGTGGCCACATGGACCTCTTATGTCCGGCCTTGCACTGCCATTTAGGACAAAAAATTAGGATTTATACTGTGGCCCCTTTGGCCAATTTTATGTATGCTTGCATTTTGGCCGATTGGCCCTTTTTTAATGTTTTAAGGCCGAATGGCCACCCTTTCTATGAATCCAAGCCACGGCCAAGAGGCCAATATTTGGTATTTTTTTAAACCCTTAAACTCTGATTTTTCTGCATTTTCGGCTTTGGAGCCAATCCTAAGTTCTCTAGCATGATGGGCTTCCGAGCCAGTTTAATTTCGCTACTCCCTAATTTTATTATTATTTTATGATTTTAAATTCAGGGCAGTTCATGTAAACTCCTCCCGTTTGACGGAGGTCTTGAGACATGCTCTCTCTTTCTTTTACTTTCGTTTCCTTTCGCCAAGCCACGGCCTTGCTTGGCTCAAAAATTACGTTTCTCGTTTCGTGTAAACATTTCTTTCCCCCTTCTTCCTTTTGTTGTCACTTTTCGGGGTTTCCTTTTTGTAGATTTAACGGGATTTTGAGTGGGGTCTAACCTCTGAGTTTTGAGTTAGAGAGCCCCTTAATTACGGCTCTGAAATTAATAAGTTAGTTAGCAGAAACATTCTCCCCACAGCCGGCAACTAGGAGTTGTCGGCCATGATTTTTACAAAAAGCACTGCGTTAGTTTAAAACAACAGTTTTGTATTGTGTTTTAATTTTAGCATTAGGTCGGCTTTAAAATTGATAGGTATTAAAACCGTATAGGTCGTTTAAAAAAACTGGTCCTAAAACTTTGAGTTTACATCAATCTCAGTTAATTAATTATTAAGCAGTTTTGGGAGGAATGGCCGGCTTCCTCAGCTTTCTGTAGTTTTCAGTTAATTGTGTATTTACTTTAATCTGACTTTGTTGTTAGTAATAATTGCCAAGCAATTATTACTCACTGGCTTTCTTTCAAACTTTATACAAAGTTTCATCATATTTTCAAGCTCCAGTTTTCACAAAAATTTCTTTTATAAAGCAATTCTGTGGAATTGCAAAAGCCAAATCCGAGCGCAACAAAGTTTAAAGTTTTATAGCCAGATACGCACATAGAACTAGGGTTTAGTCAAGTAATTTGTACCTTTGATAGTTAGATATGTATTGGAAAAAAATGTGTTGCTAGGGTGTGATTGTGTTTCCAAATTTACTTAAGGCGGTTATTCGGGTAAACCCCTCATGGAGTGTGAGGTTCCGAATCTAACCAAGTTTCAGAAATGCATGATTTGTATGAATCTTGAATGTTTGTTTCGTATGCTGTTTTGAGCGTCTGACGAATGAATGTTTTGACTAATTGATCGGCAACTCACGGAAACTCCCCTTGTATGATAGGGGTTGTGAGGATTGCCACATTCGTATAAATGTTGTTAAGAAACTGCCCAACTAATGATATTCAGCTTTAAATTAATATTTCTCATTCTTACATTAGCAGCTATTGTTCAACAATAATTAGTAGTTGAATCACGTTTCTCGATAATCATTAGTACATTAATTGGGTTAGTTGAATGTCTGTTAGTCATGTGAAGTGCAAAATTGGGATAATCCAGAACGCTATTAATTTAGCACATTAAAGTATTGATTGTAACTATTGGTAATAATTACCCAAATTATAGTTGTATTAAAACTAGTGTTATCAATTTAAAGAGCAGAATCCTGACGGGTCTAAAAACGTTGTCGGTATGGATTGTTCCAAAACTCAGCGGCACGTCGATTCCCATCGGGTGCATGGGATTTGTACGTCCGGAACTATCATAGAATTCCCGTTTTTAGATAAGAGATCGTGTGACTGTGAATAAGTGTCTGAGTGTCAGTTTACCGATCGATGTTTGAAAGAATGTGTGAATGTTAGCCAGCATGAGCGAATGTCCACTGTCGTGTCGTGTCATATGTAAATCAATTAGTTAGCTTAATTCAGAGTCACGGGGACTCCCAGAATAGGCTTTAACTACCAGTTGGTCCTCGATTCGTCCGCGTAGGTAGTCCTATGCTCGAGGAGCGAACGAATCGCAAATAAGGACTTCGTGCCGGCTTATTTTGCAAGTATACTATGCCTAGTGCCTATCGTGCCCTCACTTGTTTACGTCAACCAAACGGTCAAATGTATTCTAGTTGGTATCTTTCCGTAATATGTTGTTAAAACTCATCAAACTTTTATGCCAGGCTCTTATCACGAAAGTTAAAGGTCCTATGTGGATTGTTTTCCTAAAGGTCCAGTATTGCAGGAAGAACAATACTAAACAACAACTCTTGCCCTCGTTTGTAATTACCAACGAAGCAACCAATTTCGGTTTGCTCTACAGTTTTGTAACAAGCACCATTGCCGCTGCTTAAACTTTTTATGTCAACTCGTAATTCTAAAAGTTAAATGTGATATCATCAGATGCTCTCTAGCAGTTGTGGTTGCAATAAACCAACATCTAGAGATAAATGATGGAATCGAATGGCACATATGGTAAATAATAGTACGTAAGCAGTATAATCAGTCCCTAAAAAATGTACAAATAATTTCAAGAAAGAGGACACCCGTGGTTAATGTTAGCTTTGTGCAGGAAACGGATGCTTTCCTGCTCTATAAACACTTAAAGTTCACATTTCGAGCCTAATCGAAGCAAGCTGAATGGTTATGAAAGAATTATACTGTATTAGCGATTTTCTGCACCAGAAGGCAGAAAATCGCCAAAAAATCGATATCGGGCTGAAACTCATTCGTATCAAACTGATGATACGCAAATAGCTCTGTTATAACCGAGACTTGGCCCAAAAACGGGCTGTTCTTAATCGTTTTGGCTGAGTGAATTTATTCTAAAAATTAACGAAATTCCAACTTTTGTCGCAGAAAGCCATCCAAAGTGAGTAATAGTTGCTGGGTTTGACTCCCGCACTTGTGTCCTGTACTAATGGGTTTTAACCCATTTGATTCAGTTCATCACGAGCGTGTCCTGCCAGGATTCATATCAGTCGGAACCTGATCCTGTGATCACTGAGAGGATTAGTCTGAAGACGGTGCATATCAGTAGAAGCGGACTTAGTTTGGATAATCAGATTCGGATATTAGTGGATTAATTTGGTCATTGATTTGGAACCAGTTCAGAGAATCGGAAGGTACATTGGAACCGGAACTTATTGATTAGGAGTTTAAGGCAGAGACATTGTAGACGCGAACCTGGTCATTTGTCGGTTGAACCTGCAGAAGTTAACCTGTCTAAAGAACTTATCAGAAAACTCTCTCCTCCTATATAACTTTTGCTGATTACCTCAAAAGAAGCCATATCAAAAATGTCTCAAATTGCTATCTTCATCTCCTCCTGTTTGGGGACTGTCGCTCCCCTTCTGTCTCTGGTTTAGACTTTTGCCTATCAATAGCTAATTGTTCTGCCAGAAGAAGATCCTTTGAAGATAATTAAATTAAAGATTAATCTATATTAATTATAATTCGGGCATCTCCTGGTAACTCCCCGCCTAGACCGACCCCTGTGTCTGTACTCTCCACCGTCCGATAGCCGCCTTAGATCTGTGGGATTCCTTGAGAATCTTTAATACCAGATCTAAGCCCGCTCACCCATTCCCGGAACAGAAGTGTAACGATCTTTAAACTTAGTTAATTATCAGTTAATTGTTTGTTAGTTTGATTCTGTGAATAGACGGATAAGGAAGTCAGTTTAATTTAAACCTACACACTCACACGCACCATACCTGACTGTACCCTATAACCAGTACCTGAAGAAGAGGAACCCTGTGTTAGTTTAGAGCGAAGTGTAGACCCTGTTAGTTATAGCAAGAGAAGAGGAAGAAAGGAAGAATCCGTCGTCGAATTGTTAATAATTAGTCTTCCCCTAATATTGGTCAATCTAAGGTATTAATCAACGAAAAGAGTTGGCAACCCTGGTCAATTGTACCTTGACAGTATTTTGTTGATAATTGTAGTGAGCACCAATTGTTTAGTGTCCCTGTCTGACTATTTTGTTATCATTACTGTAACTGTTCCTAAAGTATATCGGAACCTGGTATTGTTTAATAAATTATTGTATATTCATCCAGACTTAGTTAGGGACAGCCTTGCTGAGTCTTTGATCCTGTTGCGATCTTGCTGCTGAGTCAGATCCTGTTGCGATCTCATTGCTGAAAACGATCCTGTTGCGATCATATTGTTGGATTGAATCCTGCTGCGATCAACCTAACGACCCCTATCTAAACGAACTCACGACTACACCCCTAACAGGTTGGCTGTAGAGATCCCCGATTTTGGCAAACTACCTTGCGGGAATCTGGTACCTAAGTTTGTCTAATTAGGCAAACGTGCTGACCTTCCGTGTAAGTGAACCTATCAGCCTAATACGACCCCATTTCCTGAAATCGAATCAGAACAATCCAATTTTCCATTTAATCCAACTCAGTTCATTACATATGTTTGTGTTCGTGCGATCTATCTCTTTATTAGTCCTTTAAAACAAGGACAACACTACTATTCAAATCAATTATAATAATAAATAATAATAATAAAAGAATTTCCGGTCCTTGGGTGAGCCCAAGAATGCTGTTCTAATCTCCTGCAATGGAGCACACAACGCACAGTTCTCAGATGCTATTCGGAGAGCCTGAGAGGTCGATATGTAGATCTATATATCTATATCTAGATATTTGTAACTAGGTTTAGGGGTGTTAGTTGCAGCTACTAATGAAGCTAGTTATATATAGTTACAGCTAATTGTAAGCTATATTTATCATTAGTAAGCTAGTAGCTAAACTTTATTCTTAGCTAGAGGTAAGGTAACCCTAGTCCTAGCTACAGATAGCCCTCTTCCCAGTTACAGATAGGCCTATCTGTAACTAGGTTTGAGAATAACAGTTAAACCGAGAAATTAAATAAATAGAAAACTCTTAGTTAAGACAAATGCAATAGTTAAAATGATTCGTTTTAAGCAATTTCTAAGCATCACAATCGATAAAATGTAACTTAAATTTAACAATTTTTAATAATTAAAAACTTTGTTAAAAAGCTGACTCGCAAATTGCAAGTCAGCATTTAATCACCTATCTATAACCAGAACTAGGCTTGCTACGTCTTCTGCTTCTTCTCTACTTTCTACTCTTTGCTATTATACTCTACTGCTAAACTCTGTGCTTCACCTATATGTTTGTGTTCGTGCGATCTATCTCTTTATTAGTCCTTTAAAACAAGGACAACACTACTATTCAAATCAATTATAATAATAAATAATAATAATAAATAATAATAATAAAAGAATTTCCGGTCCTTGGGTGAGCCCAAGAATGCTGTTCTAATCTCCTGCAATGGAGCACACAACGCACAGTTCTCAGATGCTATTCGGAGAGCCTGAGAGGTCGATATGTAGATCGTTTACACAGGGGACGGTCTGGTTGGGAGATGCCTGGTACGGTTATATAAACTGCGATATTTAAAGTTAATAATTTAATTTAATTTATCCTCCTTCGTTTCGGTGACTCTATTCAGCAGGAATAGTAATTAAGCCAGAGACTTGGGGATAACAATCCCCTTGGCGAAAATGATGAAAATTGCGATAAAACCCATCTTTGGAATTAAAAGAATAAAGTTCCGTTTAAATGTTCAAATAAATGTCAGGTTCACTTTTGTCGGTTTGGTCCCACGCTCGATTCTGGTGCCACGCTCGTAACTGTCTCTGCCTTAACCTTTTTACAAAAGTCTGATTTGACTTCCAATGTACCTTAAACAACTAGTTCCAATCCAAAATCAATTCTCTGTTCACATCCTTCTCCGGACTAAATACAAAACTGTCTGACCAAATAATAGCACGAAAGGGTCCAAATACTGACGATTCCAAGCGTGATTCTGGCAGGAAACTGACTTCGCCTTCACACCTGAATCAAATGGGTTAAAACCCATAAGTACAAGTTATTGGTGCGGGATTCGAACCCAGCAACCATTACTCACTTTCTGGCCTTCTGAACTTGAGTTTTGTTTTCCCCTGGTGCCACACCCCAGATGCTTTCGCGAGGAGAGGTAACGCCAGACCAAATTTGCTCAGGGTCCACGTTGAATAATTACATAATGCAATTACCCAAGGCGTAGGCAAGGCTACTGCCGGAGCAGAAGTGACTGTGCTGCTTTCACCGCATCACAGCCACCCGTTGGCTCCACCCACAAGGGTTTCCCCTCATGAACGGCCAACTCCTTGAAAAACTCGGATAGGTACGGTGTGCAATAACGGTGGGATGTAAATAGTACCGTGCAGTACTATTCCTATTATATCATAAGTTATTGACTGGTACCAGCAGGAACCAGAAAAGTTTGGCTTGAAGAATTAAAGAAAAACTGTTGGAATTTTGAGTAAGGAGGATCCTTAGGGTCCCAAGTTTCGTGTTTGTGGTCGGCATATGCAGAGGGTACCTTCTCCCCTCTGGTCGACCTGATTGTGTGCGTGAATTAAGCTTAAAACGTGAAAGATTAAATTTGTTGCAATTGTTGCAGTTTCTGGCAAAATCTGTTCCTTATCTTGGGGGATCTAACAACAAATTGACGTTTTAGAGTTATTTTGACTGAATGCTAATTTGTCTTTAATGCTTTATCGAACAAAAGTAGATTCCATGAGCTGCCACACACACACCACGCAAGAATGTACACAGTCACACAGTCACACAATCATGGGAACCATTATTCATGCACATAACATACACTTTTCATAACTAAAACTATCTAACTAATTCTAGAAAGCAATTACATTATCCTCATTTGACTAAAACGTAGCTAAAGTTTTGATTCTACTCCTAACTAAGAACAACATAACTTAACTATGCCAAAAAATGCATGTTTCTGCTAATTTTCCTGCAACTGATTATACCGTGAGCTAAATTAAGAATTTGAAGTTAAAAAAAGAATTTTTGTGAAAAACCAAAGTTTGATATTAGCGCAAAACTTTGTAAAAAAATTTTGTGAAATTTGGAGAAATACGTGTGAGTAATGATTGCCAAGCAATCATTACTAAACTACTATACAACAATATTAACGCAACATAATTAAATTGTTAGGGAAGCCGGTCATTCCCTGTAAAAGTCTTAATAATTAATTAACGTAAAGAACAGCTCGTAACTTTTAGAATTCGGATCAAACATTCCATATTTTTATAAACCTATCACTTTCAGAAACCGACCTAAAGCTGAAATAAATTGCATAATATAAAACAACTGGATTTTTGGATTAACGGCGTCTTGATCAACAATATGGCCGGCAACTCCTAGTTGCCGGCTATGGGGAACAAACCTTAAAATAACCTCAATGTCCTTTTAGGATTATAACTTTTAAGATGCTCAAACTCAGCTTCAGTGGTTGGGATCCCCACTCATCATTCCCAATTCTACAGAATAGACTACTCTTTCTGGCCTCAGTAGCCTTAATTAAAAATGTATTTCCTAAGTCGTGGCTTAACCAAAAACTAAATAAAAGCGTGAATAAAAATAAAGGGTTAGGCAAATCTCATGACCGCCATCGCACAGGGGGAGTTTACATGAATTGCCTATTTAAAGCAAATCATAAACATAAATGAAAAATTATAAATAAGGGACAAAACTCAATACCTCCATCGACCAGGAGGGGTTTGTAGCAGCTGCACCCAGATAGGAAATCATAAAGTAAAAGCGTGAAATAAACAAAATTGACCTTGGGCCCACTCATGCTAGAAAACCAAAAATTGGCTTGAAAGCCTCACGATATAAAAAATTCAGCCCGTAGACTCAAAATGCCATATAGAAAACTTGGCCCGAAGGCCCGAAAAACACGTACAAAAATTTGGCCCGAAGGCCCCAAAACAATATAAATTATGGCCAAAAAGTTGGTCCTTGATTTTTCCTAGGTATTTTCTCCTCGTTTTCATATCTTGGCCAGGTATAAAAGACCTATTTGGCCCTCCGTTGTGTTGTGTAGCTCTCTGACAGCTCGGTGACAGGTCATTAAACGCAAACCGGAGCAGGCTTTTCCTTTGGCTGTAAGGCGAAGCTTCTAGAAAGTTCTAGAACTTTCTAGAAACTCGCCACCTTTAGCATTGGCTGACCAGGGGCTTGCCAGTGGGCCAGTACACTGAGCTTGAAATTATTGAGATTTAGGAATTATTGCGCCTTCGACTGACCCATTTTTGATAAATTTTGGGTGCTGCAATATGGCCGAATTTTGCGAAATTTTGTTTAACATGTAAACATAACCAAAGGGGCCAAATTTAGTTTAAGTTTTCGACTTTCCCAAATTGGGTTGAAATTGGGCTTAAAATTCGTCATATTTCATGTCGTATCCGAAAAAATTACTATTAAGTTGGGATTTTTACCCAAACTGAATGTCTTTTCCATATTTTCATTATTTTAACGGGTCCTTGTTTGCTGGACCCCTACTCTGAGTTTTGGAGTAAAAATTTGCCAGTAAACAATGGACGCTGTTTGCTGGCCTCAGCAACAATTGCTCCTCATTGCTGGACTCTCTATGTTCTCACATGACTTGACACATGACACATCAAATTTTATAAAGATCAAACAATTTGGGATGAGGGTAAGCCCCCTCTGAACCTATACTTCTTAAGAAAAATATATACTAACATGGAGGAAAGGTGAGTTAGTATGCTGGTATTGACCAGCCTAAAGGACACTTGAGGACACCGGTAAACGCGAACCATGAATGATGGTGTCAATGCACCTGCCACCTATATAGCAATTAAGGTGGTAGTACCACTACCGGGATTTTCTACGTAATTTCTCCATGGATGAAGCTATCTTGACAAAACATTGGATAAAGCAAAACTGGTTGGCAAACTATCTTTTCGCAAAATCTTGGTGTCAGAGAATGCATAATTGGCTAGCTACCATCGTGGCTCTGCGCATGCGCTTAGTCAAAAAGTCAAATAGTCAAAATTTAATTTAAGTTTCGTACATTAAATTTTACTGAACTACGTGAAAGAGCGCAAAAAGAGCTTTAAAATGATGTGCATATCTCTTCAGTACGTGGTTTTTATCAAAAGTTCCAAGCGGTTGAAGCTGAATAGCTGATATATAGCTGATATAGCTGAATTAGGTTGACCGTTTGCACACATAATGTAAAGTAAAAACAGCATATCCGAAAATTAAATCTATTGGCTTTTAACGGTTCCTTTTGCGTTATTTATGCGCATTATTTAATAGAAAGCACATTGCAGCTGATTGAAAGCATTGGAAATTTCGAAAACCAAAGCAAACAATGAAAAATTACAGAATTTTTGTTTTTGATTTTCTCGTAACTCCTTAGTCAAAATGGACCAAATTTTGCAAAAATGTTTTGCATCAGCATACGCTCATGCCGTTTTTTTGGTTTTTGGAAAAACGCAATATTAAGCAAGATATAAAATTTACAAATTTTCAAAACACGCTAAAAAACGGAAAACTCACTTTTACGAAAAACTAAAAAAACGGCCTGAGCGTATATGTAAACTAACCATATACTGACAATCTCAAATGATTTCATAAAGGATTGAAGGAGATATTTAAATTTAAAGCTTTTAATACATTTCCTGTTGTGTAGACAGCAAGCCAGTCCCCGCAGGGTCGTAGATAAGCTCATCTGATGCAAAACATGATAAAGAACGAATTTGCCAAATCTCAAGCCGATTCATCAAGTATTTAGTTCACTGCATCTGTTCAAAGTCCACCCCGGTAGTGGTACTACCACCTTAAGGGCCAATTAGGGGCCAATTAGATACTTAGTATAAAGGTTTTGAGAAGGCCAACTTTAAGGCACTCCTTTTGAAGAAAGAAGCAAGATTACGAAAGAAGAAGTAGTCTTACAAAAACATTTTTGCTTATAACGTACTGATTTCTGAGAGTTGGAAAGTGGGGTTTGGATTTTTGAAATCAGCAGGAACTCTCCTTTCAGATGAGCTTAGGTTATGTCTTCACATAAAATTATTCAAATTAACTAATAGTTATTAAATATTTAAAATACTCTTAAATTAATGCTAATTAACCTATATCACATCATATAAATACCTATTTAGCTAATTAATACTTAAATCGGAACCATCTTCTAATAATTGGATATTTCTAATGATTTTCCGCTCTAACATTTTTCTGTTGGTCTTTAGACTTCAAACATTAAGAACACCAAGGTTTTACTTTTGCATCTTACAATTGGACATTGGGCATCTCCGACCGTGAGAAAAGGAAAGGGGATTGGAAGTCCAATCTAGGACTTAGCAAGAGTACCTACTCTTTTAATTGGAAATCACATTTCAGTGTTAGTAAAGATGCTAGTAATACTGACTATGACACAACTCTCCGATTAATTATTAAAACTAGCTTCTTGGATTATTTTAAGTTAACTGCGTGTTGCGTCACTTTCAGTACTGGCTCATTCAAGGCTCAAATCTAAAGTCTTAGTCTCTAATTGATTGTATATTAATTTATACTAAGCAACTCTGGCGAATTAGGGTAAAATATAACAAGATACAACCAATAACTTGAACATTAACTCAAATCAAATCAATCATTACTAGATTAAGACTCTTTCGGCCGCTTGCACCAAATCGAAATAACTTAGCTGCGAACTAAGCTATTTCTGAGTTAACTCAGAGTAAACTATTCTCCACCTAAGCTCAGGCATAAATTTTATTCCGTTGCAATACTCCAACTAAGTTGGAGAATAACTAACCCTGAGCTTGAGCTCAGGAATAATACTATTCTTGATGTTATCAGTTTATGTTGAAGCTGTCCAATAGGCAAAAGCACCGTCTTGTTTCCAGCCAATCAGAATAGTTGGGGAATAAAGTTAACCTTGACCATGACTGAAGATTAGGCTCAGGAATAAAGTTAACCTCGAAATTAACTAAAGAATAGTTTGAAGAATAAGGATAGCGTATCAGCAAATATTGAAAGATTTAGGCACTGTTGTCCAATTGTCTATTCTTTGCTGGATATTAATGCTCATTGATGAAACCAACTTACTCCTAACAATGATTTGTCAGTATAATTGCATGAACCATAACTCAAATACTTTTGCTGGATTTTCAATTTTTTTATTATCCTTTGAAATACCACCAAATAATTAAATTTGACTATGTTAACTTTCGTTCAGCAGGATTTATTCTAAATAACCTGACTTTTGGGCGTTAGAACCGATGTTTGGCCCTTATCCTTCAGTTAGCCCTTATCAATCTCAGGGTTAAATTTTTGCCAGTTGCGGACTAAGTTATACTCGAGGTTAACTGGATTATAATTATACTTATAAGTTAACCCTGATTGGTGCAACGAAATAACTGGAGCATAACGACTTAACCCTGATTATAACCTCAAGTTTAGGTTATTCTTCAGTTATTCTTCATTTGTGCAAGCCAGTGTTTATCTCCTGTCCACTGTAACTGAAGAAGTCATTTTCGTACAACTCTTTTTAACCATTTAGTTCTAAAATTCATTTTCGGCTTTGAAGAAACTCCTTTCATTACAAATTATATTGTTTCTATTAAAATTTGTTTATACAAAATATTTATTTGAATATTGGAGTCAAAAACATTTTGTATAAATCAAATAAATAAACGAAACAGGTCAAACCGAGTCGGGGTTTGAACTTTTAGTTCAGCCGCAAACCAAAAATCTATCCTAGAATATAACAGGGATACCATCGCTGAACTCCGATACGATAGATACCATATTTTAATAGCTCTGCGACGATATAATGGCTCTTTTAGGGGCCTACTTGTTGACCTAGCTGAACTTGGCCCCCCCACCACGCTGATCAAACGATTTGTGATTGCCAATCGTTTGGTCACGTTTGATCACGTTTGATCACAGAAAGCTTTTCGTTTGGTCAGGCACCGGGTTTTAGAAAAATGGAAAAATCTATACCTAGGAGACAACTTCATGCTGCCCCCCCACTTTGTCAAAACTCAAAACTTTTTATTTTATTAGAAAGCCCGCGTTTGATCACATTGGTATTTCGTTTGGTCAGGTAAATCTTTGTAATCCGCAAGTTCTTTTTATTTTAGTATTCCGAGATTATTTGGAAATTGTTGGCTTCTTGTCAGTATTGTTGTAAATAGTGAGATGCAGTGGACGGGGAGCTCCATTTAAACGTTCTGTCTCTGGAAGCAGTGGGCGGGGACCCACAGCATCATAGGTGTGTTGGAGTTGTTGGGGGAGACACCATACCCCGATAAGCCGGGTTGCCTTTTTCAGACTATCTAGTTTTGGGGGGTCCCCCTTTTAGAGCCCCCAGCCGGCCCCCACGTCCCCACCCCCAAAATTTTTCATGTGGTAAAATAGCTGGGGGGGGGGTGTATGCTAGTAAACAATCATAGCAAAGTAAAGTAAACAGCTAAAAGAACTACGTAGGACAGGGGAGGGCATGTAGTCATCTAACTCCTCGCCCCTTCAAAAATAATTTAGCTGAAATCGATTGAGTTGAATACTGTTCAACTTAATATATAGTTGAATCAAATTTCTTTGGTTTCAAATTTCAAATCATCAAATTTGGTTGAGTGGCAGCGTGGCAAGGTAATGAATTCCAAATTTTTAAGAGTTTGTAGAAGTAAGAATTTGATACAAATCAATCTGGGTTTACTTTACGAGTCCCTCCCCCACTCGAGCACCTCCCCCACTTTTTTAGGCTTCCCCCCCGCTCACCCTAAGGTGCTCAGAAATTGCCAAGTTTTAGGATTTTTGGTAAAAATTTTCAAAAAGTTTCCGGAAATGCGCCGGAAATTTTTGATCAAAAATCGCCTTATTTGGTGCTAAAACTTGATTTTTGAGCACTTTTAAGTATAGTTATAGCAGATTATGTGAAAAACAGGCTATTTATACAGCATTTTTGGCCCATTTTATTCCCCCCACTTTTCGACCTCCCCCCCACAGGTGGGGGCGCCCCCCACTCCCCCCACTTATTTTTGCCTAAAATAAACCCAGTCAATTCTATGGTGGGTAAAGTTTTGATCATAAGCAAGAAATCTTTCGAAAGGTATATATAGGTCGGCTACACCATGAACAATTTGACAAGAATGCTCCGATGAAGCATGAAAAATGCAATATGGGTGACATGAGGTTGTAAATGGACAGAGGACTAGGTTTTAAAACGTTAAATATGGGAGAGGTAGGTTGTAAATGCCAGGAGGACTAGGATAAAAGCGCACTAATATGGACCAGCTTCGCTGAACAACCCATATTCGCGAAAACTACCCAGAGTTTCTAACGGCTACTGCTTGCTGTTGCTATCGGCAGTTCTTCTGAAAATTGTAGCAATTTTTCAGAAAATTGTACGATTTGTCAGCATGACCCTGTGTAGTCATGCAGCTTCATAATACACATGTATATACATAATGTCAACTGCTTTTCGCATCGAGTTAATATTGCGCTGACAGTGTAGAAAAAACACCTTTCTAACAGAACTGCATTGTTTATTTGGAATAAGCCTTAATATTTCAAAATCGTCACGCTTGCTTGGAAAGCTGAAGAAGGTAGATTTTGCTCGTATATGTCATATGTGGAGTGAAGCATGAGTGACCGCGAATATATATGGGCTGTTCAGCGAAGCTGGTCCATATTAGTGCGCTTTTAATCTAGTCCTCCTGGCATTTACAACCTACCTCTCCCGTATTAACGTTTTAAAACCTAGTCCTCTGTCCATTTACAACCTAATGTCACCCATATTGCATTTTTAATGCTCCATCGGAGCGTTTTTATTCACATCCTATTCAATTTTTAAGGTTCCCAGTAAACCTTAAGTAAAAATGTCAGTTTCATAAAAGAAACTTTAAAAATTCCGCCAATCATTAATTGTCAACCAAAAGTACAGAACAAAGCAGCTTGAAAAGTTCCAATGTCTTCCTTTCTCTATTTTGACAGAAATCCAACATCCAGTACCCATGGCGGCAATAGTTCTAGTTGCTGTATATATATATATATATATATATATATATATATATATATATATATATATATATATATATATATATATATATATATGTATATATATGTATATATATAATATATATATATGTATATACAAGTAACAAAAATGCTCCGCACAAAAGGGGATAATATGTGTGTTGGGCCTATGTCTATCCTTTAAATTCCGGTTCAGAAAAGCATAAATCCGACACCGCAAAAGTTGCTCAGCTCACTTTTCATTTGATACCAAATTTTAAAACCTTTGAAAAATTTTATTTTTGACCCAAAATCGCCTAAGTCCTCACCCCACCCCACCACAGCGCTCTACAGCCGCTTTGGCTGTGCAGTTCTATGGCAAAAGTTGCTCAGCTCACTTAGGGCTTTAATTTGATACCAAATTATGCCACTTTTGAAAAATTTTATTTTTGACCCAAAATCGCCTAGGTCCCCACCCCACCCCACCACAACACTCTACAGCCACTTTGGGTATGCAGTTCTATGGCAAAAGTTGCTCAGCTCACTTAGGGCTTTCATTTGATACCAAATTTTACCACTTTTGAAAAATTTTATTTTTGACCCAAAATCGCCTAAGCCCCCACCCCACCCCACCACAACACTCTACAGCCACTTTGGGTATGCAGTCCTATGGCAAAAGTTGCTCAGCTCACTTAGGGCTTTCATTTGATACCAAATTTGACCACTTGAGAAACGTTATTTTCGACCATTTGACCCTCCCACCCGACTGACCCTTCAAACGGCAAAGTAGAACCAGCCCAGCAAAGTAGGTACGTCGGACGGCAAAACGAATACCGGGAATGAGCTGGGCACACCAGAAAACCCCTATAGACAAAGTTTTGAGAGGCCAGGTAGAGCCTACTATGGACCTCCAGGAAGCGGTTTCCGACTAGACCCTCCAGACGGCAAAGTAGAACCATCCCAGCAATATAGACACGTCTGACGGCAAAACGGATACCGGGAATGAGCTGGGCACACCAGAAAACCCTTATAGACAAAGTTTTGAGAGGCCAGGTAGAGCCAGGCGCGTAGCCAGGGGGGGGGCAAGGGGGGCATGACCCCCCGAAATTGGGTTGCCCCCCTGGAAATAATTTGCTATCAGGAAATTTTTATGACGCAGAAAGCAGCTGTAGACTGCGCTGAGCTTAGAAATTGATGAAAATTAAACCAATTTAGAACTAAAATCCAAAATTTTTCGCGCCTTCGCGAATTATTATTTATTCTTCTTCAATTTTAAAATGTCATCAATTTGCATAATCACAAATGTTAACCTGATCTTAGTTAGTATAATCGCAGCAAAGAATGGTACTTTTTACCGTGTTTTGCTCAAAAACGCGTTAGTATATATGTACACACTTTTTCTCCAAAAAATATTTGGCTACCGTGTAACGCTATAGAAGTTAGCGTTTGTTCATTCATTCACTTCCCGTCAGATAAATTTCCGAATAGGCTTTCTGTTATTTAAGGTGGTGATTCCTTTTAGAGACATCAACTTTGAACCGTTATTACTCATTCATTCCTTGGAGTTAAGAAGCCATTTTTATATCAAAATGGAGTTTAACACTTCCTCTTTCTAATGAATACAGTAAACAAAACTTTAGTTCTTTAAAATTATTTTACTGCATTTTTGAAGTAATTTAATCTTCCAGATTTTTCGCAGACTAAAGTAAATTTTTTGTGAGGCGTCGTCCACATCATTCGATTCTACTATCAAATAGCTGGGGACAATTTTATATTATTATGAAACCGCTCTTCGTTATAAAGAAATTAACTAAAATGTATGCGCAACCTGGATTTTGCCTACTTTTCCCAGCTTTGGCAAGCGACAACTTTAGCTCGAAAGCAGCAATCGGGGCAACTAAAAAGGGTCCCTGGGTATTTTTGATATTGCGCGGAGGGTGTTGATGAATGACTAAAAAGAACTTTTTGGAACGTTTCATCAGCCTTCATCTTGATTTTAACCCGTCAACCAATAATATGTGCTCAAAAGGAATCACCACCTTAAACCAAACTATGTGCTGCTGATTATTCTACACGAGAACCAAATGAGCTTAGAAAAAGGCCATTTCCAGGCGGCAGCAAAAATAAAAATTCTTCAAATTCGGGGGGCTTCGCCCCCAGATCCCAACTGGTGTCAGTTGCACAAATCATTCAAAAGGGTGCATTTTTATTTCCTATATCTCTTAAAAATTGCTAATTTGAAGCTCGTAAAGACAAGCTAACGTACCTAATAAAATGCTTGCAGTTCCCTTTTTAACTGCCACAGTTAAGTCTGAAAAATTTTGGCTTGCCCCCCCCCGAAATTTTTTTCTGGCTACGCTAGTGGGTAGAGCCTACTATGGACCTCCAGGAAGCGGTTTCCGACATGACCCTCCCGACGGCAAAGTAGAACCAGCCCAGCAATATAGACACGTCGACGGCAAAACGGATATCGGGAATGAGCTGGGCACACCAGAAAACCCCTACAGACAAAGTTTAGGCCAGGTTGAGCCTACTATGGACCTCCAGGAAGCGGTTTCCGACTTGACCCTCCCGACGGCAAAGTGGAATCAGCCCAGCAAGATGGGTGGATCTGACGGTAAAACTGACTGCGGGAATCGATTCTCCGTGCCAGAAAACCGCTGTATGGAAGATTTGAGCTTTCAAAGTTAAATAGATAGCGAAATTTCTCGCTTTTTCGCCATCTTTGACGGGCCACTGTGGTCGCTAGGGAAGTGATAAGCTCCAGCTCGTAACGTTCGACCTCT
>JASAND010011921.1:0-17997 GCA_030248195.1 Trissonchulus latispiculum
CCATCGAATGCTGATTGTCGGTCTAGCACTCGCTACCATCACACTTGGAAAAATTGCCGTCCCGCATACATTCCATTTGATATCTGAACTGCCTTACGATTGCATCATCGGAACAGATCTCCTTTCTCAGTTAGGGCCGGACGTTATTAACTTTCAAGGACGTACCATCAAAGTTGCTGTCCAAGTGTTACCGCTTGACGATGAACTTCCCACGTCGCCACCAGCTGCTGGCGCACCCTCTTCGTTTCACTCAGCCATGCCACCCTGGGTCATTCTCAGCTGCACTGAATGGAATACATTGTGCACCTTGTTCGAAAAGAGACAACAAGAAATGCTTTTTGAGCCTAGTGTAAATTTTTTGAGTTCTTCCGATTTATTGGTCAAAAAGCGGGTCTTGTTATCCGCTTAATGGGAATTTCGTAGTTGCCACTCATACTTAACTCCTACAAACGCACCCATTACGGTTTACAAGGATACTAACATAGGAAATCTACACCAGCTAGCTCCTTCTTTTCCTATATTCACCTTTACGAATGCACCTATAACGACACCGCCCGCCTCCTTCTTGGTAAACCTGTCAAACACTGTTCTTAATAGTGGGGAAACTTGCTAACTATGCAAGCTGTTAGAATACATACACCGACAGCATTTGCTGGCCATCAATTTGATTTGGGAATAACTAACGCATCTTTCCCACTCCATTGATGTGGAAAAAGCGCTGCCCATTAAACAACGCCCATACAGAGTACCGATTAAACAAAGAGAAGTAGTAAACGAACACATACGCAAAATGCACGCGCAAGGCATCATTAGGCCTAGCGCGTCACTTGGGCATCCCCGATTGTTTTAGTCAAAAAGCACGACGGATCTGACCGATTCTGTGTTGACTCCCGAAAACCCAAACAGTGTCACCAAAAAAGATAGTTGGCCATTGCCGCGATGCGATGAAATTTTGACTCCCTCGGTAACTCTAAATTTTTTCAGCTCACTGGATCTGTGCAGTGGGTACTGGCAGATCCCGCTTGACGAAGCATCAAAACCGAAAACAGCTTTTACATCTTTCGCAGGATTATGGGAATTCAACGTCCTCCCGTTTGGATTGTGCAACGCGCCAGCTACATTCCAAAGAACTACGGAGGAGTATCCTCCTTGGTTTACACTGGAAAATTTGTCTATGTTACATTGACGACATTATCGTATTTTCACCAACTTTTGATCAACACCTTGACGATCTCGAACAAATATTCTCGCGTTTTAGGCAATACAATTTGAAACTTAAACTCTCAAAATGCCACTTTTGCCGTAGGTCAATCTCTTTTCTAGGCATCTAATTTCTTCAGCAGGTATACAGCCCGATCCCGCTAAAGTTGCACCAGTCGCCAACTACCCCACCCCTTCATCTGTTTCCGACATTCGTCGAATTCTCGGATTTGCATCTTACTATCGCAGATTTATCCGTAACTTTCAAAAATTGCATCTCCACTGACCCACCTTCTGAAGAAAGATACTTATTTTCACTGGACTGAGGAGCGTGAACAAGCATTTCACACACTCAGAGACCGTCTACTATCTCCACCCATTCTCACTTACCCTGATTTCACTAAGAAATTTACACTACATACTGACGCTAGTGGAGTTGCCTTAGGCGCGGTTTTGAGTCAGTCACACGACCAAAAGGAACGCGTCATCGCTTACGCTAGTCGCTCACTTAACAAACATGAACACACTACGCCGCCACTGAGAAAGAAGCATTAGCTGTCGTCTGGGCTGTACATTACTTTCGCTGCTACCTATACGGACAGAATTTCACGGTTATCACTGACTGCGTATCACTAAAATCCCTCTTAAACGCTAAACACCCTTCCTTTAGGCTAGCCCGTTGGGCCCTCAAGCTGCAAGACTACGACATGGACATACGTCACCGTGCTGGACGGCATAATGCCAACGCTGATGCTTTGAGCAGAATAATTGTTCCACAAGTACTATCCGTAATTGACACTCCGGCCGACCTATACTCCTTACAACTTACAGACCACTTTCTCGGCCCAATCATACGTTACCTTAAAAATGGGACAGTCGCCACAGACCCCTCTCAAGCTCTATCAATCAAAGCTAAAGCCACCTTCTATGCTTTGCGCGACGATATACTATATTACATTAACAAACCTAAACCTCTTGTAGCCATCCCACAATGTTTAATACCTGAAATCCTTGAAGCATACCACGACTGCCCGTTTGCAGGCCATATGGGGTTCGATAAAACCTTTCAGAAACTTTCACGACGTTTCCACTGGCCGTCTATCCGTGCAGATACTAAACGCTACTGTCGCAATTGGACTATGTGCGCAAAAGTTAAAGACCCACCTAAATCTACCCGATCCCCTCTTGACCCCATTCCTATTGTAGGAACACCCTTCTCCCGCATAACCATGGACATAGCAGGGCCTTTCCCTGTCACTGCTAATGGTAATGCTTACCTCCTAGTCTTTATCGACAAATGGTGTGAAGCTTTCGCCCTGCCTAATATGAAATCACTTACTGTAGCTAAAATATTCGTAAACGAAATTGTCTGCCGATACGCTGCTCCCTATGAGTTGCTCTCCGACTGTGCTAGCAATTTCACAACAACACTCCTTAATGATATTTGCTCTCTGGTAAATACTAGAAAAATTCAATCTGTCCCATACCGACCACAAACCCAGGGACAGGTAGAACGGCAAAATAAAACGCTGGTCACTATGCTGAAACATTACTGTTCCATCGACCAGTCCTCTTGGGATGAGTTCCTACCCAAGATCCTATTTGCTTACCGTTCCGCCACTCACGAGAGTACGCGAGAAAGTCCCTTCTTCCTCCTTTTCGGAAGGGACCCCCAAACACCTTTTTACACTGGTACTAGCAAAATGCCATCCCCTTACGCCGAGCACGAGGACTATCGTAGAGACCTTTCCCAAACGATAACCACAGCATGGTCGGTCGCGATGGAACACATATTGAAATCACAGGCAAAACAAAAATTCTATTATGATCGCGCTATTTTCTTACCTCGTTATCAAGTAGGAGACCGTGTTTACGTTTACATCCCGTCACAAAAAAAGGGGCAATCACCTAAGTTGTCTACATACTGGCAAGGACCCTTTCGTATTATCAGTATTTCAGGTAAAAACTTAAACGTTAAACCTATTGACGATCCTAGACAAAAGCCACGCACAGTCCACGTTGACCAAGTAAAGAAATGTTATGATCTTCACTTGCCCAATCTCCGTATTGCACCAGCTATAGCTGTTGAACCTCCACAAAGTTATAAACAAACAAAGACTGCAGAATATAATTTTCGCCCTAGACGTTTCTGACTAGAAAACCGATCTAACCTTTTGCTACACAGACTGGCACGCGTAAAATCCCTACTAGCCTCATATTCTGCAAATAACCACTATAGGACACTACATTTTTCCGTATTGTCACCCTACATACACTTTTATTCTCTTCTACTCACACTTTATTTGTTTCTTTATTTTTTCTATATTTTAGATTTCTGTTATATTATGTCTGCTTCTAGTCGTGGGAAGGCACGCACCTCGGAAGCGTCCCGTAACAGTCCGCCAAGGAAACAGCCTAAACCTCATCTGCACTTAGATTACATATCTGGATCGGGTCGCATTCTCTCCGCCTATCACAGATTCCCAAACCTCCTGGTGGGTGACAGGCAGTTCACAACGCCGAAACAACTATACGAGTACATCCACCTCTTCCAGTTAGGATTGAGTAAAGAGGCCGACTACGTCATGGACCACCCCATGACAGGTGCTGACCTCCATCGCTACTTCAACTCCATCCGTCAGACCTACGTAGATAGAAATGGACCTTGGATTTTTATCCGAGATTCAGTCTGGCTGGCCATTTGGCAGCTTGCTGCGAAGTCTAGCTCCCTCTGCCACCGTATTCTGACACAGCCGGACACTCGTTTTGTCCTGCTTGGAAATCACCCATACTGGGCATGCGGCCTGGAATCAGCCCCTGGGGAAACTCCACAGAATTTTCCCGGCTCAAATCGGTACGGCCGCCTTCTTGATCAGGCTGCCGAATTAGTTTCACAGGACCGGCGCCCAGTGTGCAACCTACATGAACTATGCACTCGCCGAACCTTGGACTCACCGGACTTCCCATGAAAACACAGAAATTTAAACTAAGAAAAATTTTCGAATTTTTCTTTTTTGTTGATTTCTTATTTTTAAATGCGTTCGAATGCATTCATATAGTATTTAACCAAAATAAGTATTTTTTAAATTAGCGTCATTGTCATTATACTAACCCCGCTTTGCCAATTGACACTGCCGTTCGGTTATATTTTTGTATTTCTTCACTAGAAGGTTCATAACGTATTTATATGCATAACGTATTTACCAAACACAATGGGTATATAACGTATTTATATGAGCCAATAATATATATGTAGCATATAGTGAAACACTAGAAAGTATGCTGCGTATTCCAAGTACACACTTTCTAATCGCTTGCGTATTTACGCTACACATTTTAGAATGCGTATTCCAGTTCACAGATTAGAAATATGCCCCCTGGCCGCTCTTGCTTCTGCGAAAAAAGCCGATACAGCTTCCAAAGTCGATATTTTAAAAAGGAGGCATTTCGGAAGGAATATTGAGAAGTTTATGTATTTAGAACTGAAATGTGAATGCAAAATCAGAAGCTGATTTTAACTTCAGCAATTGTTTTTAGCACTGTTTGTTTGCTGCTCGTATTGTTGCATACTTATATAAATTGTAACGAATAGGGCACTCTTGGCTTTTAAAACGGGCAACCTCCTAAGACTACGTTTCAGATCTTAGTCGGATATCCTAAACCCAATCCTTCTTTGTCCCGAAGCTATCCCTGTTCTTCTCTGGCTACACTGGTCTCACCTAATCTACGTTTACTGTCCTTTAACAACGACCAAATCTGGTCCAAACTTAACAACACAAACACCATACACAACAATCACCACAACTCAACCATCTTGAGAAACTACACAGTCTTTTATAAGCCCCAACCCCCCCCAGGACCCCCCCCAACCCTCCCCCAAAACATTTTTCAATTTTTAAGCCAAAAATCGTATTTTCAGCCGTTTCTAATGGCAATGAACATTCAACTATGAAGTGATTTTAACATTAGACATCGTTTTTAAACTCGAAAACTTGATTGACAACATGTTTCCAAGTCCAAAATAAGGTCAATAATGAGTCATAAGGTCCATAATACAGTTAGAAACTTGTATTTCTCGCAATAATAAACACTTTAAGCCAAAAATTTGGACATTTTTGAAAATTTTTGCAAGATTTACCCTAAAAATACCCTATTTTTGGCCAATTTTCGCGCCTCGGGCGCGACTACCCCCCCATAGTTGGGGGGGGGGGGACGTCCCCCCCAAAATTTCTGGGGGGGGGGTTGAAAAAATGCTTGGGGGGGCTACCCCCCCCCCAACCCCCCCACCTTACACCTATTTTGGTGATGGCAGTGGCACTCCCCATCACATTTATTGGGCAGACCAGACCACCAACCAACCTTCCAAGTTCCCTCCAGTAGCGGCGCCAGGATGCTTTGAAGGGGTGAGCCCGGCCCGCGTCCGACCCTAGCATCCGGCGACCTTTGTTTGGGAAATCCAAAATTTTGCCAAATTTTAGCAAATTTTACCGTCATTTTTCTCAAATTTTTTCTGAAATTTCTCAAATTTCAGCAAAAATTTTTCGATTTGTAGCAAAAATTTGCAGGTCTTTTTAAAAAATTTCTTAAAAACACATAAATTATGCATATATATAAACAGCTGAAAAATTTTTCAAGGATGGGGCCCGACCGACACCACAACGGGAGGGGCCCAAATCGCAAAGGGGGGGTCCGGGGCCCCGGGCCATCCCCTGGCGCCGCCACTGGTCCCCTCCCCGCCCCAGAAGACCCGAAGTTCCAGGGAAAATATGCACCAGACAGAACCCCCCAGAAATTTGTCTGAAATATACACGGACATGCGGATATTTTTCTCAAATCGGATATACGTACGGTACATTTCAAGGAAAGAGTGACCGTTAGCGAAATTGACAAATTGGCGAAATTTGCCGAAAAAATGGCGATTTTAGCAAATTTAGCTACATTTGTGGACCTTAAGCTTGAGCATATTTTGAACTAAATTTAAACAAGCTCATAAACCAACTCTTTCGCGAAAATTGCCTTTGAAAATTGTAAAAACTTCCAAAATTGCCTGAAAGTTCAAAAATGTTGGCGAAAAATTCTGAGAGAGTTTATTTCGCGAACGACTTGGTTAATGAGCTTAGTTGCGAAATATGCTCAAGCTTAAGGTCCACAAATGTAGCTAAATTTGCTAAAATTGCCAGTTTTTCTTGAAATTTCGCCAATTTGTCAATTTCGCCAACGCTTTCCGTGAAATTTACCGTATATACAGTACCCTGCACCCAAATGGTGACAGTTGGCGATAATTGCAAGTTCGCGAAGTTGACGGAAATCGCCGAAGTTGACGAAAATCGCGATCAAGCTGCCAAAGTTCGCTAATTTCTGTTTTCGCCAACTGTCACCATTTGAGTGCAGGGCACTAGCGTAGCCAGAAAAAAATTTCGGGGGGGGGCAAGCCAAAAATTTTTCAAACTTAACTGTTGCAGTTAAAAAGTGAACCACAAGCATTTTATTAAGTTAGCTTATTTTTCGGGCTTTAAACTAGCAGTTTCTGAGATATAGAAAATTCAAAATGCCGCCGTTACATGATTTTGGCAACTGACACCAGTTGGAGGGTCTGGGGGGCGGAGCCCCCCAGAAGTTGACGAATTTTTAAATTTTGCTGCCTGAAATGAATTTTTTCTGAGCACATTTTTCCTCGTGTCAGGTAAGGTAAGGTATAATTATAAAGGTTAGCATAATCTAAAGTATATAGTTTGATTTCAATAACAGAAAGCCTATTCGGAAATTTATCTGAAGGTAAGTGAATGAATGAACAAATGCTAACTTCTATACTATATATAACGTTATACGGTAGCCAAATGATGTTTGCTATTTTACAGAAAAAAGTGAGTACTTAAGCATTTTTTTGAGCAAAACACGGTAAATAGGTACCAAACTTTACTACATTATACTAGCTAAGATCAGGCATATTATATACATTTGCGATTATGTATATAAATTGAAATGAAATTTTGGAATTGACTACAAAAAATATATAATAATTCGCGCCGAAGGCGCGAAAAATTTTTTTAATTTTAGTTATAAGCTGTATATATTTAATTTTCATCAATTTCCAGGCTGAACGCAGTATTTCCAGGCTGAACGCAGTATATGTACAGCTGCTGTCTGCGTCAAATATTTCCTGATGAACGATATTTCCAGGGGGGCAACCCAATTTCGGGGGGGGGGGGGCGCGCCCCCTTGCCCCCCTGGCTACGCGCCTGGTGCAGGGTATATAGTCAATCGGAAAAAAAAGCCACGTCAAAATTTCGGGAAAAAAAAGCCACGACCGCTGTGGCCTAACGGATGAAGCTATTGCTGTAATATTTGGCGTGTAGAATGGCGACCTCAATATAAGCACACACGCCGATTTTTAGCGTTCTATCTCTCCTCTATAGTCAACAGCGGGGTCGGCATTTTTTGGAAAATTTTGTTCCTGAAAAGGCGGGAAAACGGTAATGTTTCAAAAATTCATAACTTTAGTGTCAATAGCGCTATCTGAATAATTTCTATTGCAATCAAGAGAGAACATGTCTGGCTTTGTCCTCATACTATTGCAAACAGTTCAAGATGTCACGTTGTCTCTGGGCAGGTGTGGCTTTTTTTCCCCGATGATTTTGACCCATCGGGAAAAAAGCCAGTCGATTGCGAGACCCATAGTGAGCAGGTTTTCTGGATTTCTGGCATGATAACTAAGTTGAAAATAATCAGCAATTCAAGTTTTACAAAGCAATACCGTTTGTAGGTGGACAGTCCCTGAAATGAGCAACTTTTGGACTAATTTGTCACGTCAGTCGTTTTGACCGCTACACTCCACATTTCATCCTGAAACTGGCACATTTGGCCAAAAAGAGCATTACGAATTTATTGGAAAACACTATTTTATGGTTATCCTTCGTTTTAGCAAGTTTTTAAAAAATTTGTATGTTTACGTTATATTTGATGAAACCTAGCCAGTTTATGCTGCAAACTAAAAAGTTCTATTTAATGCTTTACGAAGGCAATTTGCCTCGGTAAACAACAAATCTAGGGTAAATAAGCGACGCTGAACACGTTGGAACACTCATAATTGGTCTACGACTTCAGGATATGCTTCGACCAAAGTGGCTTTTTTCCCGATGAGTGGCTTTTTTTCCCGATTTTGGCTTTTTTTCCCCAGGAAATAAATCACATAGTACTCTCTATTGCTACAGTCCAGAGAAGTCATTAATACATGAAAATAATCCGTAGGGGTTGCCATTCTTCAAACTACAAGAATTTTCCCATAATTCCAAAAAATGAGTTCTACACGTCCAAAAGTTTGAAAAAATGGCGTTTTTTTCCCGATTGACTATATACGTATATACTGTTAGAAACCAAAATCTAAAAATTTTACCAGAAACCGCAAAGAACGATTGCCTGGTAATGGAACGATGTCTGCTAAGTTTTTGTAACATTGTGAGGCCACAGAAATAGACTATTCGGGATGGAGAGTTGCAATTGTCCTGAGTTGGTTTTTCGAACATAACTTTCGCTACAGTGGTCACAGTTCAAAGTTTTTATACCATTCGACGCAGAATGGCACGCTCTTTGCAGTGGGGGTGTCCCGACGCGCCGCGACCTCTGCAGAAAAAGCTAGGCACCGACAAACATGGAAGTAGTACGTCAACATGTGTCAACGAGACACGCGCCGAAGGCGCGCGCGGATCGAGGTAGCTCGAAGGCACTCAAAAGAAAGAGGAGATTCTGCTGGTTCAGGTTCAGGAACTGCTTAAATTACTGAAATCCGACGACTGGTTAGTGAGATATGACCATTTAAAGAAGTTTGATTCACTTTGTCAAAATCCATACAGTATAGCCATGGGGGAAAAACCCCACTTTTTCGGATTTTGGCTGGAACTTTTTTGTTATAAGGGCTAGCTGAGAACTCTATATACCATCGTACTTGGCGTACTTAGAACTTTCTTTTAAGCCCATTTGCACTTCTCTAGGTTGTACCGTTAGGCCGGTATAATGCAAAAAGTAGCGGGGGGAAAACCCCAATGGGGGGAAAAAACCCAAATGGGGGGAAAATAAACCCACCCCTCACAGGTCCTAAAAATTGTCGTAGCGCGATTCTGAAACTTCCTGTGTAAAATTCAACTCTTTTTTAGTTAGTATGAGTCAAAAAACCCGACCTAGGTAGCTTTTTTTGAGATCTCATGTGCCATTGAAAATGCAGCATCAAATGGACAGGTTTCATAGAGTTTAACACATAAACATAGGGCAATTTTTGAAAAATGCTAAAAGCGATGTAATTTGATAAAACTTATTATTCTAACGTGTAGAGAATGGTTTTTTACGTACAATTGGCTATTAAAAGTCACAATTAGACCTCTGCTGGGTCATCCAGCAGCGAAATTGCACTTTTAGGGTTTTATGCCTCTAGCTACCCAAGTATTCAAAATTGTCCAAATCTGACAGCATAGGGTGACGCAGCGTCCTCGATAAGCGTCCCCGTGTTTTTGTATGCACTAATCCCATTTCGGTCGTTTTGTTCGGAGTTGTCACTTATATATGTAGCTTGTTTCTTGGACCGAAATAAACAAATTTGTTGTTGTTGTTGTTGTTGTTGTACTTCAGTCCCGAATTGTTTCCCAGTTGAGCTGGTAAAAAATTTTTCAAAAAAATTTGGGTGGGTTTTTTCCCCCAAAGTGGGTTTTTTCTCCGCCACGTTTGGCAATGTGCCAGTCTAACGGTGCATCGGATCGGTCTAATTTTTGCTGTGTGCAAAGAGGAAGACTTGCCATCATTGCAGATATGTGCAAAACTTTTCTAGCCCAACCCAGTCAAAAGTTACATCGGTCCAAACTTTTGCCAAATTTTTGGAAGGTTGGACCAAAAAGTAGGTATCATTTTCAAAATGTCATAAAATGAGCAAGAGTGAACCAAATGACCTGATCTTTGCACACATAGGTTAGAAAGAGTCGCGCTTTCTGCTGGTATGTTTTGGAGCTCCTAGCTCCAACCCGTGACCCAGGAGGCGGGTGGGTTTTTTCCCCCCAAAAAGGGGGTGGGTTTTTTTCACCCCATGGCTATGCCCCTGCACCCAAATGCATGCTCAAAGTGGCTGTAGAGTGCTGTGGTGGGGTGGGGTGAGGACTTAGGCAATTTTCGGTCAAAAATGAAATTTTTCAAAAGAGGTCAAATTTGGTACGAATAATGAAAGCCCTGAGCGAGCTGAGCAACTTTTGTCATAGAACTCCATGCTCAAAGTGGCTGTAGAGTGCTGTGGTGGGGTGGGGTGGGGACTTGGCGATTTTCGGTTTGAAATTTTTCAAAACTGGTCAGATTTGGTACCAAATGAAAGCCCTAAGCGAGCTGAGCAACATTTGTCATAGAACTGCATGCTCAAAGTGGTTGTGGAGTGCTGTGGTTAGCTTACTCGCTACTGTTGAAAGATATCTATACATATACCTTCAGGAGCATAACATATATAAAATATATATATATCATAGGGGTCGCGGTAGCGACCCCTATAATATGAGTGAAAATGGTCGAATGACCGTGTAAAACAAGGCTGCGCAGAAGCTGCGCAGATTCCTGCGCAGATCCTGCGCAGATTATGTGCGCAAAAAATTGTACGTGTCGAGTTTAGTATGTGTGCGAAGTTTCATCCCCGTACCACTTTCCGTTAAAAAGTTATGCCAAAAATCGCTTACGAGAGTGATGTTTTTTTCCGGTTTCTCGCTTTTGATGTCTCATAAGGGGGTTTTGTAGCTTGAATAACTACAGATAGAAAAATTTTTGCCTATGAAACCCATATATATTCTTGTAGTACAAATCAAAAATAAGAAAATAAGCTAGTTTTTATGCCTCCCAGGGCCGGAAAAAATTTTTGGCTGGGGGCCAAAGTCGGCCAAAACGCTGAAATGGCCAAAAAGTATGCTTCAAAGGCGCCTTAATAAGTCAGATTGGGCTATATATGGGGCAGTACTGACTATATGGTTAAACAGTGCACATATCGGGGTCGTTCAATTGCTATATGATTTTCCGTCTTCGTGCGTAATTTTTCGGTACTGGCCGGCCAAAGTTGGTGAATTTTGGGTCGAACTTTGAACTTAATTTTTTCACTTATTTTGCTACATGGGTGGCTCAAATTTTGCATATAGTCAGGGGGGGGGGAAGAAAAACACAAATAGGGAAGCAAGCCCCCAACTTTTTCTTCGCTTGGATTTGGATCGGTTTGAGTATATATACCGTTATGTACCGTGGGCAAATATATACCTATCTAATCGTATATTCCAACTTCTCTTATACCTCACTCAGCTTTGGCAGTAACAGGATTTGTCCATGTTTTTTTTACCCGCAAATCGGGGAAAAAAAACATGGTGCGGGGAAAAAAAACATGGCACGGATTTCTAGCAACCAACCATTTAGAGTGGTTTAAAAGCATTGTTTCAGCTGTTTTTAGCGTGCAAAACTACCTAGGCACCCTTCTAACCTCACAGCAAGCTTAAAACCCGATTTTTTGGTCAAAATGCTAAATCCGCCGTACCTAACCTGTTTGGGCATGAAACCTGCTGGGAACTGGCCATAATATGCAAAATATCACTAGAAACAAGTTAGTTGTGTTAAAAATTGCAATATTCCATCATTTTTTAAGTTTTTTCAAAATTTTCATTTTTACCATAGAAACTTATGAAACCTGGCATATTGATGCTGCAAATCAAATTTTCTAGCTAGAAGCTTCAAAAATGCTTAAAGTTGGCATATTTTGAGGTTTTTAGTGGTTTTAAAGCATTCTCTTTCCTATAGAAGCATTAGTTACGCCTTCCTGAAGCATACGCAAAAATTTTAAAATTTGGTCACCATGTTTTTTCCCCGCTCTAGTGGACCCAATGTGGGGGGAAAAAACATGGTCAAATTTTTTTACTGGGTGTACGCAGGGCAAAACCACTATTGCCATGTGATAGAGCAAGTCAAATTATGCCCGCATGCCCATTTATAGTAGCCAAAGTTTGATAGTTGGTTAGATATAGACTTGCAAACTTTCGAAAATCCTTAGCATTTTGGCCAATTTTGGGAGGTCAACTTTGGTCAAGTACTGTACTTACAGAATCAAACTTAGAAACCAATCTGGTACTGTAGGGTATACTTCTAGACTTGCTCTTTCTAATGGGCTATACTAGGCAGCTGCACCTGCTATGGTTGGGGGGTAGGCGACCATGTTTTTTTCCCCTTCTTTTCCGTCATGTTTTTCCCCCCTCTGACTATACAAAGGTTTCTTGGGACGGAGAATCGATTCCCGCTATCAGTTTTGCTGCCCGAGTAACCCAAGTTGCTGGGCTGGTTCCACTTGACCGTCTGAGGGGTCATGTCGGTAACCGCTTCACGGAGGTCCATAGTAGGCTTTACTTTGCCTCTCCAAACTTTGTCTATAGGGGTTTTCTGGTGCGCCCAGCTCATTCCCGGTGTCCGTTTTGCCGTCTGACCCACCCATCTTGCTGTGCTGGTTCCACTTTGCCGTCTGGAGGGCAGCGTTTTTTTTTTCACAATCGGATTTCATCAAATTTTCGTCATTTTTACTTTCTGAACGTCATTTTTATTTGTCAAACGTCAAAAATGATTTTTTGGCAGAAAAACAGTTTTGTTTTAATTTTAGGCTATATTCGTAATTTTGGTTGAATTTTTACCGTGTTGACGTGTGCTGCTTCATATTTCACATTGTCCCGCGAGTGTAATTCTAACTTACATTGTATTACGTATACATATATATCCTATGCAAGTATCTGATGTCTGTGTATGTATGATAACTTAGATTTTTGACAGTGACGAGAATAAACCGATACAATTCGGGGGGTCTGGGGCCCCCCAGAAGTTGAAGCAATTTTTAGCTTTTTAGATGAAATCGTCCTTCAAATCTTTAATTCTTTTCATTTTGCAGAAACAAGACAATTTTGAAAAATTTACACTTTTTGATGGAAAAATAAGGATTTTTTTGCTGAAATCGCACGACATTTTAAGCTTTTTCTATCCAAAAATCTGGTAAAAACGTTGCAAATATACGCATACGCGCGCGCGAAGTTTTGATGACATGCCTTTTTTCTGTTCTTCCTGATTACTTTTTCTTTACCTCGAAATCGCGCCGACGGGGGCCCCTCCAGATCCGTCCCAAGTAGTTTTTAGCATTTATATGTGCAATATATAAACGTTCTTAAACATGCTGGTACGTACAGCTCTCATTCCATTATAGCCGACATAATCCAAAGAGGATGTTTTCAAAGAAAATATTCAACGAAAATGGTATGAGAAACTTGCATCAAAAAATGCAATTGAAGGATTTAGTATAAAGTCTCGTCTATAGATTTGTATATATACAGTATATACGGATTGACTATTCAAACATCGTCGAAGCTTAACATAAATCACAAAGACAATATAGAGCGGGGGATTGGGGGCGGCAGCCCCCAAAATCTGAACAAATTTTTGAAAAATCGCTGTTAAAACGTAATAGAAACTTTGCATTCTTTTTAAATTTGAGTGTTACTGCCACATTTTGGCTTGGTCATTCTTTCGTCATTTTTATTTTGGCGTCGTCAAAACTATTGTTCATTTCTGCAAACGACGCTATTTTTGACCAAAAAAAACCTAGCTGGAGGGTCCGGTCGGTACCGACTTCCGGGAACACCATATAGGACTGTACATAGCCTGACAAAACATTGTCTATAGGGGTTTTCTGGTGCGCCCAGCTCATTCCTGGCATCCGTTTTGCCGTCTGACCCACCCATTTTGCTGTGCTGGTTCCACTTTGCCATCTGGAGGGTCAGGTCGGTGGGAGGTCATGGGGTCAAAAATGAAAATTTTCAAAAGTGGTCAAATTTGGTATCAAATGAAAGCCCTAAGCGAGCTGAGCAACTTTTGTCATAGAACTGCATGCTCAAAGTGGCTGTAGAGTGCTGTGGTGGGGTGGGGTGGGGACTTAGGCGATTTTCGGTCAAAAATGAAATTTTTCAAAAGTGGTCAAATTTGGTACCAAATGAAAGCCCTAAGTGAGCTGAGCAACTTTTGTCATAGAATTGCATGCTCAAAGTGGCTGTAGAGTGCTGTGGTGGGGTGGGGGGGGGACTTAGGCGATTTTCGGTCAAAAATGAAATTTTTCAAAAGTGGTCAAATTTGGTACCAAATGAAAGCCCTAAGTGAGCTGAGCAACTTTTGTCATAGAATTGCATGCTCAAAGTGGCTGTAGAGTGCTGTGGTGGGGTGGGGTGGGGACTTAGGCGATTTTCGGTCAAAAATGAAATTTTTCAAAAGTGGTCAAATTTGGTACCAAATGAAAGCCCTAAGCGAGCTGAGCAACTTTTGTCATAGAACTGCATGCTCAAAGTGGTTGTGGAGTGCTGTGGTTGGCTTGCTTGCTACTGTTGAAAGATATCTATACATACCTTCATGAGCATACATATATAAAATAATAGAAAACAAGAACAAAAAGTGCTCCTTCGTCGCATGTAAAATGCATATGAGTCTTCGTAGGCAGGTTGAACATAAGCAAAAACTAGCCTGTAAAATACATATGAGTTCCGTAGGGAGGTTGTAAATTAAGGAAAACAAGTTGCAACCGCTTAACATATGAGCCTGTCCTACAACGAGGCTCATATTGGCGTCACAGTGCATTCCACATTAAAGCCTCATTAAAGAACCTCAGCTTCATCCACATTACGGAAAAATGAATAGACGTCATTGCCCAGAAGAAATGGACTGAAGTGAACTACGACTGCTCAAGCTGAACTGTACATGCAACCTAATGTTTCCTGAAACACTATGGCACGCCTCTAATGCATTCTCGAAACACTTTCACATTATACACACGCAGAATGCGTTCCCACTTGGCTGTGAGTCAGAGCGCCTCATGGCGTACCGTATTTAGCATATGCACACTATAATGACTGATCAACATTATATATATGAAGGATAATTTGTAATGAAAAGCTTTATGCAGTATGTATTTATATAAAAGTAAAATATATATCTGCAAACTATTCGTATTATGACAAACGCCAATATGAGCCTCGTTGTAGGACAGGCTCATATGTTAAGCGGTTGCAACTTGTTTTCCTTAATTTACAACCTCCCTACGGAACTCATATGTATTTTACAGGCTAGTTTTTGCTTATGTTCAACCTGCCTACGAAGACTCATATGCATTTTACATGCGACGAAGGAGCACTTTTTGTTCTTGTAATAGAAAACAAGAACAAAAAGTGCTCCTTCGTTCATGTAAAATACCTATATATGAGTCTTCGTAGGCAGGTTGTACATGTTTAAAAACTTAAAAATTTAAAATTTTTAATATTTTAAAATTTTGCTGCAGATCGATCAGAAATGTGTTCAAATGCATCCATACCAAATTTGAACTACATCGGTTAAGTTTAGCGAAAGTTACGCTCAGGTGTGCGTCTGCCTTAGTATCGCCAAAGTAAAATATATATCTGCAACTTATTCGTATTATGACATACGCCAATATGAGCCTCGTTGTAGGACAGGCTCATATGTTAAGCGGTTGCAACTGGTTTTCCTTAATTTACAACCTCCCTACGGAACTCATATTTTTTTGGGGGGGGTCCCGAGCAAATCACGTGGTGTTAGTAAACAAATAAATATTACTTATTATTAAATTTAATTATAATTATTACATCCACGTGACTCACCCCGCGGCTGCCCAGCCCATTACGCCGCGTCCACATACAACAATGTACTACATCTGACATGACAATGCTGGTGCATGCAAGCGGCAAGATCATGTCAGGGTTAGTAGACAAACAGTTACGGTGACGCCAGAGTTTGGTAGGCCACGGGAATGTACATTACGTATCTAACATAGTTAGTAAAAAATAGTTAGTATATATTTCTCGAGAAACCAATGCAGGATTTACCGTGGCATGCAAAGGACTAAGGTCCTTGTAGTGAGTGCACGCCCCCGAATAAATTTCTGAAGCTGAGGTTCAATGTCAGATAAGCGTTGCTTAAAAATTACCAAAGAGGAAATAGTAACAATATTTTCAGGAAGATCATTCCAAACATTGCAAATTCTATAGAAATACGAATGACCAGTCCGAGACTTTTTATATCTTTTTGGAATTACAGCCAGAGAGTTTTGCCTCCTCGTCCCGGCGTCTGGAGAATACGTAAAGCAACTATCAAATGAACAATCAAATGCATTGTACACAATATTATGCATTAGATACAGATCATTTAGAATACGCCGCATTTCTAGCGACTGCAAAGCACATCTGACCAACCTCTCCCTATAACTTAACCCACCAAGTCCATGCAGACGTCTAGTAAATGAACGTGCACGTTTTCGATGGCATCAATATCTTTTAGCAAGTGAGGAGACCAAATCGGTGTGCAATACTCTAACATTGGCCTGACATACATTTTAAAAAGCTTAACCATTAGCTGAATATTCCTACTATTAAAACTTCGAAAGATAATAGCTACCCGTTGATTTGCTTTTGCTTTAATTTGACTAATATGCTTTGAAAAATTTAAATCCTGGCACATATGTTATTTATACCAAGATCACGTACTGCGTCTGCTTCACTAATACTTTGACCATCTAGAACATAGTCATAATTTAGATTTTGATATCCAATATGCATAACAAAGCACTTTGATACAGTTACATTCATTTGCCATTGGCGTGTCCACGCCTCTAAAGAATTTAAGTCTAATTGTAACAGATTTGTATCTTCAACCGAATTTACAATTTTGGAGATTTTTGCATCATCTGCAAACAAACGAGTTTCAGCTAGAATATTTTCCGGCAGATCATTGATATATATAAATGAGAAACAAAAAAGGCCCAAGAACAGATCCCTGTGGTACACCACTGCTAACCGCAGCCCAATTAGACTTAGTTGTACCCAATTTTACTCTTTGAAATCTGTTCGTCAAAAAGCCTTTATCCAAGCTAGCACCTTCCCACGTATTCCAAAAGCTTTAATTTTCTTCAACCAACTTTATTATGCGAAACAGTATCAAAAGCACGCATCAAATCAATATAAATTACATCGATACAATCACCATTATCCCAAGATTCGAACCAACTTTGTATGCAGTCAAGCAACTGCGTTAAAGTAGACTTTCTCTTTACAAAGCCATGTTGGCACTTGCTGATTAAGTTTGAGCAATTCACATGATTGACCAGAAGGGGCTTTAAAACTCTTTCTTGTATTCGACAACAAACAGCTGTTAAACTGACCGGACGATCATTTTTTGGATTCTTTGAATCACCCTTTTTAAAAATGGGGCAAACGTCTGCCTTCAACCATATGTATTTTACAGGCTAGTTTTTGCTTATGTACAACCTGCCTACGAAGACTCATAGGTATTTTACATGCGACGAAGGAGCACTTTTTGTTCTTGTATATATATAAAGTTTCTCGTTGTATATATAGCAGGTTTTTTGGAGAAAATCTGAAAGCTAAATTTTGTTCAATTGACCTTGACATTGACCCAGACCGCCCCTTCACTTGCCAAAGATCCTCCCTCCCCGAAGCAAGGACCCACTTATCTACGCCACTGCCTATGTACTTTTTGGTCCAACCATGCCTAAATTTTCCAAAAGTTCGGACCGATATAATATATATACAAGTAGGAAAAATGCTCCTTGCAGTCGCATGTAAAATGCAATATGAGCTAAGGGCAGCATTTAAATACGTAAAAGACAAGAGTTAAAATACTTAATATGAGCCAGCATCTAAATGGGTAGAAGACAAGATTCAAAATGCTTAATATGAGCCAGCATTTAAATGTCTA
>JASAND010011922.1:0-17961 GCA_030248195.1 Trissonchulus latispiculum
TCTCTCTCTCTCTCTCTCTCTCTCTCTCTCTCTCTCTCTCTCTCTCTCTCTCTCTCTCTCTCTCTCTCTCTCTCTCTCTCTCTCTCTCTCTCTCTCTCTCTCTCTCTATCCTTCCCCCCCCCCCCCCCCCCCCCCCCCCCCCCCCCGGCCCCCCGCCCCCCCCGCTATTGTCAAAAAAAACAAAAAAAAAAAACAACAACAACAACAAAAAAAAAAAAAAAAAAAAAAAAAAAAAAAAAAAAAAAAAAGAAGGTTCACAGACAAGAAAAGTGAGAAAGAGAGAAAAAGAAAATGAAACCCAGAAAAGGAGATAAACGCGCACTACACACTTGTGCGCGCTCCCCCCCCCACCCCCCCCCCCCCCCCCCCCCCCCCCCCCCCCCCCGCGCGCGCTCAACACAAATGGAGCGTCTCTTCCCCACCGCCAACGTAGAAACATTATACAATTTAATTTTGAACTTGTATTTTTTTGCTTTTTTTGTGTAACTTTTAGGAAAAATGTTTAACTTTAAAGTGCAAAACATGACAGTACAATTCAGTTTCAAAGTAATATTTTCATATTTGAATAGATTTAGACTAATGCAATTTCACGGATTTTTGGTATTCAAAACATTGAAAAAAAAAAAAAATATGTAAAGACTTGGAAATAATTTAAAAATTAAGTTCCAATGGCCGTCGAATTTCGCTTCATAATTATAAAATAAATGTAAACGGTATTATTTAATTCTTTCAAAGCATGTACACTTTTTTACAGATATTCACAGTAATTCATGTCATTTCTGAAAATAAAAAAATAAAGTATTTGTGTGTTTCCAGTTTATTTCTCTGTTCACTTCTCGAAGGTAATAGTTTTCTTTTGTAAATTTGACGCCATATTTCCCACTCTTTTGTTGTACAGAATATTAATCTTTCAAAGATACCAATTTTAAGTTTTCTTTAAGAATTCTGGGAACATTTTAACATTTTGTAAAACTTTGATCAAATCGAGCTAAAATTTGGTTATGTATGTTTTTTGATCCCTGCTGAGTTTAAATATCGTGTAAAAATCTCCCGATTTCACAAAAATTAGATTTTTTTCTGATTCTCTTAGGGTATAGTACCAAGGCAACCGAAGAATTTGTTGTGTTCAGTACGAATCTGAAATCAGTTTTCGATTCAGCTTTCCATTAGCTCGAGTATAAGTTAAAGTTACAAGCCTAAGATGTAAGCTTATCCTGAACTAATCGGAAAGTTCTAAGATTTTGCGGATATTTGAACTTTCAGCGAGATCAAAACATACCTAACCAAATTTTAGCTCATTTGGTCAAGTTTTAAGAATGTTTAAATGTTCCCAGAATGTTAGAGCACCAGAATAGCATATTTGGAAAGATTCATCTACTTTAATAAAGAATTGAATATCGCGTCAAATTTACACAAAAGAAAACCACCACCTTAAGGTGAACAGAAAACCGCAAACACAAAATTAGCACATTTTCTTCAAAAATGGCATGGATTACTGTGAATATCTGTAAAAAGTGTATGCTTGAAAAGAATAAATAACACCGTTTATTTTAGTAAAGCGAAATTCGACAACCATTGACTTAACTTTTAAATTATTTCCAAAGTCTTTATACCCACCAGTAACAGTACAGAATGCATTAATTGCATTAATGCATCTATTAAAATAAAATAGTACTTTGAAACTATTGAATAATGTTTTTACTTTAGAAGTTAACATGCAAAAGTTACAAAACAAATAAGTTAAAGTAAGTGTATAATGTTTCTACGTTATACAGTAATTCCTCCATTTGTGTTGCCTAACACATATAAAGCTAAGAGTGGCGCAGCAACATAATCTGAACGGGTTTCATAACCTACTGTAGTGGACTGAACAGTGCGTAAAGTTAGAGGGGGGAAATATTTCACCTTATTAGGGGGAAAATATTCAGGGGGGAAAATATTTCACCTTATTGCCCCGAAGGGGGGAAAATATTCAGGGGAAAAAATATTTGGGGGGGAAGAATATTTCACGACACCGGTCCAAAGTTGTTCAGTCCAAATGACCGTTTTCGGAAAAATTTCCCAACTCTACAGGAAATAGTCAAAAATAGGCCTAAATATGCTGTTGTGGGCCATCTAGTGGGACGCATATAAGGGCTATCGGGGTCGCTGAACACGATGAGCATAGTCGCAGCGCGTTGCGGTGCTTCTATCGTGCTGCACTGTTATGCCGCAACCACAGAACGCTGGCTTTAGGCTTACTGTAAACGGTAACACATATTAAATTGGTTGTGTAGATAGCTCAGGCCATGACAAACTAACGTAGCTAGCTACATTGACACTAGTGACGGGCACCGGATATTTTTACATATCCGGATATCCGCCTATTTTGCGCTAACGGATATCGGGATATCCGGTTATCCGCCTATTCCAAACTTAACTTCAAGAAAATTTTTCGATTTTGCAGTTAAATTTTCAATTTTTCTGTCAACTTTTCGGCAAGCTGTGAATGTCTATCATGCAACCAAGCCGCAAACTTCGTTTCAAAAATATTTTCAGATGAATTTTTAAAAAATATTTTACAATTTTTGAAATTAATGTCAAAAATTTGCTAATTTTTCATTGTTTTGACTGAAATTTACACGGATATCCGGATATTTGTCTCAAATCGGATATTATCCGGATGTAAAAATTATCCGGATATCCAGTGCCCATCACTAATTGACACTATAGTTTGCATCTGCTTGCGCTGCAGTAGAGTGCTGCTGAAGTACAGCACGGCCTATAATTAGTTACTGAGACGTTAAAATCGACCGAAATTTTGCATACAAGTGCGGCAGAACATTGCAAATCGTGCAGTATGAGTTTTCTTCACCGACAGGAAAGTTTGCATCTGGTTGCGCTGCAGTAGGGTGCTATATGCTGTATATACAGCAACTAAAAATATTGCAGCCATGGGTACTGGATGTTGGATTTCTGTCACCGTTAACCTGTTGTTTCCTTTCTGTCAAAATAGAGAAAAAGGAAGAAATTGAAACTTTTCAAGCTGCTTTGTTCTGTACTTTTGATTGACGATTAATAATTGCCGGAATTTTTAAAGTTTCTTTTATGAAACTGACATTTTTACTTAAGGTTTACTGGGAACCTTAAAAATGAAACAGGACAAGAATAAAAAAGTTCCGATGGAGCATGAAAAATGCAATATGGGTGACATTAGGTTGTAAATGGACAGAGGACTAGGTTTTGAAACATTAATAGGAGAGCGGTAGATTGTAAATGCCAGGAGGACTAGGTTAAAAGATCACTAATATGGACCAGCTTCGCCGAACAACCCACATTCGCGGTCACTTATGCTCCACTCCACATATGACATATTATACGAGTAAGATCTACATTCTTCAGCTTTCCAAGCAAGCGCGACGATTTTGAAATATTAAAGCTTATTCCAAATAAACAATCTGGTAAAAAGGTGTACAAGGCGTTTTTTCTACACGTCAGCGCAGAATCTTGTATATTATATTAACTCGATGCGAAAAGCAGTTGACGTGTACGTGCAGTATTAGGTAAGTTGTATGACTACACAGGATCATGCAGACAAATCGTACAATTTTCTGAAAAAACTGCTACAATTTTCTGAAGAACTGCCGATAGCAACAGCAAGCAGCAGCCGATATAAACTCGCGTTTTCGCGAATATGGGTTGTTCAGCGAAGCTGTACGCTGTTAAGCTAGTCCTCCTGTCATTTACAACCTGCATTTTTCATGCTCCATCGGAGCATTTTTATTCTTGTTTAAAATCTTTTGAAATTTTTGTCAGAAATTTGCTAATTTTTATTGCTTTGGCTGAAATGTACACGAATATCCGGATATTTTTCTCAAATCGGATATTATAGATATAAAAATTATCCGGATATCCAGCGCCCATCACTAATAGATGGGTGATTTTTTCTGAACTTTCGGGATGCTTTTTGTGAACATTGCTATATAAATCAGTTTCAAAAGCCCATGTCTTTTCTACAGTACAACTAGACAAACCACTATCCTTTTAAGGTGGTGGTATCCGTTTGTGCAGTGCTTTTGTGGTAATTTTTTGAAAAGCTATAACTTTCGCAATTTTGGGAGTTAACGTCATTTAAAGCTTATAATCTGTATATACACAAGTGGGAAAAATGCCCTAGACGGGCATGCAATGGCTAGAATAGGGAAAGGAGGGAGGGCGGAAAAATGCCAATAGATTTTACAGTCGGCGCTGAAAATGATGGAAACTAGGTTCAGCGCCGAATAGGGAATGCAGTCGGCGCTGAAAATGAAAGAAACTAGTGTTCAGCGCCGAATAGGGAATGCAGTCGGCGCTGAAAATGATAGAAACTAGGGTTCAGCGCCGAACAGGGACGGCTGTCGGGTCATGTTGCTGCGTGGAACAAGCACTTTCTCCGTCCATCCTATTCGCGTGAACTGCTCAGCACGAGTCGCTTGAAGGCGAAATTACCATACATTTGTACAGCGCAAACAGCTCAGCGCTTGGAAATGGACACTAAAACTTCAAAGTATGGATCTTTTGCTCAAACTATAAAATTCATAGCCCCTTTTTAGCTTAGACATGGGGCTCCCAATCACACGGCTACGAATAGAAAGACGTTGATAGAACTACTTTTGATAGAACTCCTTTCTATACTTACTACAACGGCTTTATTTAGTCCCTATGTATTATTATTTATTTACTAAAACAGAATTATCGTGAAAAACAGAAACAGTAATAATAAATTATTAGGAACTATTATAACTGTCATTCGTAACCGACCACCTCGCTACGGTTGTAAATATTATTAGTAAAGGTATATACATCTCAATTTATTCTCCACATATATACCTGCGCAGCTCGAGGTTGCATAAAAAATAGGACACATTTTTGATCAGGAAATTAGCCAATAGGAGCTCGCCCACGTACCATTTATCATCACAGAATCCATATATATACATTCATCTGAACTGATTCACAGTGCTCTAAGTTTCGCAGTTCACGCGAATAGGATGGACGGAGAAAGTGCTTGTTCCACGCAGCAACATGACCCGACAGCCGTCCCTGTTCGGCGCTGAACCCTAGTTTCTATCATTTTCAGCGCCGACTGCATTCCCTATTCGGCGCTGAACACTAGTTTCTTTCATTTTCAGCGCCGACTGCATTCCCTATTCGGCGCTGAACCTAGTTTCCATCATTTTCAGCGCCGACTGTAAAATCTATTGGCATTTTTCCGCCCTCCCTCCTTTCCCTATTCTAGCCATTGCATGCCCGTCTAGGGCATTTTTCCCACTTGTTTCTAGCATTTTTCCGCTGTAGCGCAACTTATAGCCTCGCTCAAACTCTCTGTTTTCCATCATTTTTACGCTGTAGCGCAACTTATAGCCAGGCTCAATCTCTTCACATCGAACTAAGGTAAACCACACGACAAGGAAGCCGGAGTCGGTTCCCTGGCAATCAAAAAAGCTACTAAACCCCCTGGTCAGGCGCCACAGGCCGCTGGCTTCACTTTGGAGAGGTCCTCCAATGACAAAAACGTTTCCAGAGGGGTTATCGGAAAACAGGATGACGGGGACCGAACTCCCACCGGGGAGGGGGGGGGGGGTCGTCGCGCTGCGTGGGGTACGTAAAATTTGAAAAAACGCAATTTTTCTACATCAGAAAACGTTTACAGACGGGTTATCGGAAAAGAGGATGACGGGGGGCCGAACTCCCACCGGGGAGGGGGGGGGGGGGGTTGTCGCGGTGCGTGGGGTACGGAAAATTTGAAAAAACGCAATTGTTTCTGCACCAGAAAACGTTTATATACAATATATTTATATATTTCATTTTATACCAAACTTGGCCACTTGTGGAATAATCTATTTTTGGCCACTTTGGACCGGTCTGGACCCTGGTCAGGGCGCCACAGGCCGCTGGGTCCACTTTGAAGGGGTTCTACAATGACGAAAAATGTTCGCCTAACCACGGGCTTTCATGTGACACCAAACTTGACCACTTTTGGAAAAATCTATATATTTTTGGCCATTTTGGACCGGTCTGGACCCCAGTCCAGGGCGCCACAGCTCGCTAGGGACACTTTAGAGGGGTCCTCCAACGACAAAAATGTTCGCCTCACCATGGGCTTTCATTTGATACCAAACTTGGAATTTTTTTAAAAAATCAATTTTTGACCAGTCCGGACCCTGGTCAGGGCGCCACAGGCCGCTGGATCCACTTTGGAGGGGTCCTCAAGGACAAAAAATGTTCGCCTCACCAAGGGCTTTCATTTGATACCAAACTTGGCCACTTTTAGAAAAATCGATTTTTGACCATTTTGGACCGGTCCGGACCCTGGTCAGGGCGCCACAGACCGCTGAGTATACTTTGGAGGGGTCCTGCAATGACAAAAAATGTTCGCCTCACCAAGGGCTGTCATTTGACACCAAACTTGGCCACTTTGAGAAAAATCGTTTTTTGACCATTTTGTACCGGTTCGGACCCTGGTCAGGGCGCCACAGACCGCTGGGTCCACTTTGGAGGGGTCCTCCAATGACAAAAACTGTTCGCCTCACCAAGTGCTTTCATTTGATACCAAACTTGGTCACTTTTGGAAAAATCGATTTTTGGCCGTTTTGGGCCCGGTCCCCGGTCCGGACCCCTGGCCAGGGCGCCACAGGGGTCCGGGCGAAACCTACTATAGCCTATGCTGTAGTGCTCCCGCACCCCACCCCAAATCCCAAATAAGAGAGACCTGCTCACTGTAGATATTTCTGTAGAAGAGGTTAAAGTTGGAGTTGCGACACGGTAGGGCCCACCACCATCAGGGTGCCCCCCCAACCACATGGATAGGTCCTACAGCGAAACTAATGGGCCATTTAGATTCACCATATAGGGGTTCCTATTCGTATACGAAACCTCAGCCCAGCAGCTCTTATGTATAGGGCTCCACAGTCCGTAGGCCCAGACCCCCCATTTTATACGTTAACTACTGACCCCTGGCCAGGGAGTCACAGGAGCCAGATCGAAAATTCATATGCCCTATTCCATGGCGACACTTTGGGTAATGCTGCATGCCAAACCTGAGACCCCTCGGCCAAGGCCTGCTCTCGTTTACTTAATTACAAATTTTGACCATTTTGGAAATAAACTATCTTCGAAAAAATCGAAATCCTGCTATGTACACAGCCCAATGGGGGGGTCCTACCTGCACCAAAAATTTTTCCCCAGAAATCGGGCACGAGTTGTTCAAAAAAACCCTAAATAGTATAGAAAATTTTTGAACTCCGACCTCTAGGGTGGGGGAGAGAAAAAAAAATGGAGAGAAAGTCTGTAGTTCAAAATTGAATCTGTCATATCTCAAAAACGGCTCGGCCAATTTTGCTCAAATTTGCACAGCATGTACCCCTCGTGAAGGGGTTTCTACTGGTACAATATGAAGGCTCTACCTCAACTCCTCCGCCGGCAACAGGGAAAACTATGTTCCAACACTACGCAATACGCCTTTTTTTCCCTATTCTAGGTAGTGCGCTAACGCGCACTACCTGATTCACATGAGCATACGAAACTAGCAGAATTCTATAAACTGGTGTTGGGCTTAGCACAGAACTTTGGTCGTTGGTCGGCCAACTCTCATTTGCCGGCCAAAGTCAGCGCCAGCCGCCAACCGGTTAACTAACGGGCAACGGCAGGCCTAACATGCAAAACTCAAGCACGGCGATACTAAGGCAGACGCACACCTGAGCGTAACTTAACCGATTTAGTTCAAATTTGGTATGGATGCATTTGAACACATTTCTGATCGATCTGCAGCAAAATTTTAAAAATTCAAAAATTTTAAATGTCTAAGTTTTCTAAGGGGGATTAAGGGAAACCAAAACATTTTTGTCTCCGATTTCGCTGAAAAGTTGCACATAGGGGTTTTCTGGATTGCTGAACACGAATCTGAAAACCGTTTTTGGATCCAGCTTTTCGTTAGCTAGAAATAGGCTAAAGTTGTAAGCTTAGTGTTTAAGCTTATATTTAGCTAACGAAAAGCGTGTTCGAAAAACGGTTTACAGATTCGTGCTCAGCGACCAAGAAAACCCCTATATGCAACTTTTCAGCGAAATCGTAGACAAAAAATTTTTTGGTTCCCCCTTGGAAAATTTAAAATTTTAAAATTTTGCTGCAGATCCATCAGAAATGTGTTCAAATACATCCATACCAAATTTGAATTAAATCGGTTAAGTTTCGCGAAAGTTACGCTCAGATATGCGTGTGCCTTAGTATCGCCCTCAAGCACATATGTGAATTTCTCCTATATATAAATCATTAAACACTGCCAAAATCTTGCTAATACCTGTTATGATAATATCCATTAATCCTAACAGCAACGCAAACCTTCATATCACAACTCAATTTACTTGAACTGATCCGTAGGGATATTTGGCTGGTAAGAGAACACGAACAATTTAACAATATATATAATTTAAATTCAAATTTCCAAACAAAATTTTGGGTAAAAACAAGCAGCGAACACTTTCAATAAAAAGCATGCAGACACAAAGATACAGCTATTTTGCATAATCAGCTTAGCCACGAAGGCCACAAACTTAAGGCGGGGGTCCAGTTTTGGCCCATTTTGGCGACTTTCTCTGATCTCGTTATTTTTACATGTTGTCCAAACGGTATATTATAAAGAGATTTTCAAGTTAAAGTCATACGTCTTACGGCTGGCAAGTAATTTCACCTCAAACTTAAGGTGTCTTGTGTTAAACGTAGGCACTGAGAAATGTTGTCATTTTTCGCGTGCGCCAAAAATCTTCCCACAAACGTTAGTGAATCTGGAAAAAGTTTATAATACAATAACTTCATTTTAACAACAATTAAAATTTGACTTGGTGAATTGATTAAAAAATTAGAAGGCCAAAATAAAAGTTCTAATTTCCAATATATACCGCGGCGTAACATTTCAGCGTTTGTCGGGAGATTTTAAATATGACAACGTTTTTTCATTACCTATGTTTAACACTTTTGAGGTGAAACTACTCGCCAATCATATGACTTACGACTTTAATTTTAAGAACTCGTTAAAATATACCGCTTGGACAATAAAATATCAGTCAAAATTAGCGACATCGGAGAAAGTCGAAAAATGGCCGAAAAATGGACCCGCTTAAGTACAAAAAACAACAAAAATGCAAGTCCCACAAATAATGTATCATTAAGCTCATTTGATTTCACAGCACAAAAAGAACAGCGTAAAAATCCCCAAGAGATCAGATCTAGTAATCTCTCTGTCCTGACTATCGCAGTATCACCCGCAAAAATGGAGGGAGATTAATTGATCCTTCCTCCGAAATGGTTTGATGACCAGCCACAGATGGACAAAGACCCCGTTCATTTCCTCTCTCGACGGACTGTAGGCGCCGTGGGTAGCCCGGTTTTGGTGGGCCATAGTTGCAAAGGCAATCCCGACGACCAAACAGAGCAGAAGAGCAAGGGCGGCAATCGAAGCCACAATGTAGACAACAGTACGGAGCTAACGGCTTGCACATGCTGAAATATTAAAACAATTAATTAAGAGAGTATATATCACGTGTTGCACATTTTTTAAGTACGATGGTATGCAAACAAAAGAAAAGCGTAGTTCACAATATAATAGGGGGCGCGATAGCGCTCCCCCATACTATGGGTGCAAAAGGCTCAGCGCGGCCCTTAGACCTCCGTTCGAGCACCGTGCCAGCTAAATACTCAACCAAACTAGACAAATTTGGTATCGTTGGAATCAGCACGACGAGTACAACAAGTATCAAAAAAGTTTTGGTCAAAATTTTCAACTTTGGAAATTTTCGCTTCCGGACAAGTTAGGTCCATTTGTTTTTTTTCCGTGTAAGTCACGCTTGGGGAAGCCGTTTTAGTCGAACTCAAAAACTGAACGATCTGGGCATTTTCAGCCGGTGAAGTTTGGTTTTTATATGAGTAGTATTTGTGTTAATGTACCTTTTAGACAATTTTTCGCGGTCCGGCCCGGCCAGCCACCTGTGCGGCCGGCCAAAGTGGCCTGATCGCTAAGATGGCCAAAAAAGGCCAATTTTGTGTCACGGCTACAGGGCCTAGACTTTCCGAAGATGGCTATTTGGCCGGACCAACTTTGGGCCGGCTGCTAGAACGATCCTGGCCAGATATCAAAAATCGCCCTCGACATATATATATATAAACCCTTCCGTAGATCCTTATGCAACAAACCACGTCTCTGTAGCGTCTTGCCTGAGTCCTGTAGCCTTGACAAAAAATTGGCCATTTTAGCGCCAAGTCCACATTTGGCCGGTCGTACAGATGGCTGGCCGGGCCGGGCAGCGAAAAATATCAAAAAGGTTCACTTTCGGGGTATATACGTTCAGAAAAACCAAACTTCACCTGCTGAAAATGCCCAGATCGTTCTTTCACTCCGACAGAAAATTGCCTTTTTCCAAGCGTGACTTACACGGAAAAAAACAAGCGGACCTAACTTGGCCGGAAGTGAAAATTTTCAAAATTGGAAATTTTGACTAAAACATTTTTTGCGACTTGTAGTACTCGTCGTGTAGATTCCAACGATACCAAAATTGTCCAGTTTCGTTGAGTATTTAGCTGGCACGGAGCTCGAACGGGTCTCGAGGGCCGCACTGAGCCTTTTACACCCATATTATAGGGGAGCGCTTTAGTGAATTTGAATAGTGAATTTTTAGCTCAGCAGCAAAAAATAGTTATTTTTAGACATTTGTCTAAAAATGTTTCTCCCCCCCCCCCAGAAATCCGAGCCCCTTCCAGACCTGGGTGGACCCCCCAGACTTCCCCCCCCCAAAATTTTTGCCTAGGAAAAAGCCAGAGTGAGTGGGGGGGAGGAGGAAGCCCAAAACCGTGGGGGTGGGGCCGAGTGGGGGGAACACAGAAAGTGGGGTGGGGTGGCGCCCCCACTCCCCCCAATGAAAAAACCCAGGGGGTGTTCGACCCCAAAATTTTGCAGGATATTTTGCCAAATATTTAGACTTTTTAAAAAGTTTACAGAATTTGCCCTAAGATACCCAATTTTTGGCCAATTATCTTGTCGTGGCGGGCGCGATTATTTTTACATTAATTTTCCGAAAAATGTTTCGATTTTTAGCAAAAATTCGCCATTTATAAAAACTCAATTTTCTGGAAAATTCGGTCAATTTTGTGAAAATTTTTAGTGAACATATACATATATATTATGTAGGGGCGCGATAGCGCCCCTACATAATATGGGTATAAAGGCGTCTGCGCGGCCCTCTGGAGACAGTGTTGGCCTGGTGCCAGCTAATTAGAGGTCCGGGAGGGATAAAAATGTTACCATCGTAAAGTACTCGAGTAGTACTACAAGTACCACCATACTTTTGGTTAAAATTCGGAACTTCGAAATTTTGCACTAGGCGAGAGTTACCGTGCGGTTTTTTTTTCTCGGTTAACGCTTATTGGAAGTGCATTTTCTAGCGAAGTGTTGGAACGATGTGGGCATTTTGGTCCAATGCCACTATGATATGTTGGTAGACAGTATCCCCCCATGCTACCAAACGAAGGTCATTTTGGCACTCGGCCAACTTTGGCTCTGTGCCAAGGCCCCAAAGTCGGACTTTCGCTATTTTGGCACTTCGGTTGAAATCAACTTTTTTTCACGGGCTAGCAGCTAGATCGGTTTGGTTTATTTTATTTGAATATTTCGGACTATGCGCACAAAGTAACGAGGGGGATTTTTTAATTTCGCTCTGGAGCTTTCAGGAGATGGGCCCAAACTTTGCATTTTTTCACCTGTTTTGGCGAAAAGTTTCTAAGTCCCACTTTTACTAGAAATGGCCTAAAAGTCACTAAAAATGGCGTTTTTCGGCCTTGGGGTGGTACCCATATATAGTAAATCGGGGTCGCTGAAAACGATGAGCATACTGCTGAGGTCGGTGGATGTGACCCCTGACCCACAGCGCCCACCCACAGTGGGTCCGGTGTGGGTCAAAAATGAAAGTCTTCAAAAGTGGTCAAGTTTGGTGTCAAATGAAAGCCCTTGGCGAGGCGATCAACTTTTGTCATTATACCACCCACAAAAAGTGGCCCCACCGACCTGTGGGTGGGTGCCCCACCCACTGTGGGTCCGGTGTGGGTCAAAAATGAAAGTGTTCAAAAGTGGTCAAGTTTGGTGTCAAATGAAAGCCCTTGGCGAGGCGATCAACTTTTGTAATTATACCACCCACAAAAAGTGGCCCCACCGACCTGTGGGTGGGTGCCCCACCCACTGTGGGTCCTGTGTGGGTCAAAAATGAAAGTCTTCAAAAGTGGTCAAGTTTGGTGTCAAATGAAAGCCCTTGGCGAGGCGATCAACTTTTGTCATTATGCCACCCACAAAAAGTGGCCCCACCGACCTGTGGGTGGGTGCCCCACTCACTGTGGGTCCGGTGTGGGTCAAAAATGAATGTCTTCAAAAGTGGTCAAGTTTGGTGTCAAATGAAAGCCCTTGGCGAGGCGATCAACTTTTGTCATTATGCCACCCACAAAAATTGGCCCCACCGACCTGTGGGTGGGTGCCCCACCCACTGTGGGTCCTCTGTGGGTCAAAAATGAAAGTCTTCAAAAGTGGTCAAGTTTGGTGTCAAATGAAAGCCCTTGGCGAGGCGATCAACTTTTGTCATTATGCCACCCACAAAAAGTGGCCCCACCGACCTGTGGGTGGGTGCCCCACCCACTGTGGGTCCGGTGTGGGTCAAAAATGAAAGTCTTCAAAAGTGGTCAAGTATGGTATCAAATGAAAGCCCTTGGCGAGGCGATCAACTTTTGTCATTATGCCACCCACAAAAAGTGGCCCCACCGACCTGTGGGTGGGTGCCCCACCCACTGTGGGTCCGGTGTGGGTCAAAAATGAAAGTCTTCAAAAGTGGTCAAGTTTGGTGTCAAATGAAAGCCCTTGGCGAGGCGATCAACTTTTGTCATTATGCCACCCACAAAAATTGGCCCCACCGACCTGTGGGTGGGTGCCCCACCCACTGTGGGTCCTGTGTGGGTCAAAAATGAAAGTCTTCAAAAGTGGTCAAGTTTGGTATCAAATGAAAGCCCTTGGCGAGGCGATCAACTTTTGTCATTATGCCACCCACAAAAAGTGGCCCCACCAACCTGTGGGTGTGTGCCCCACCCACAGTGGGTCCGGTGTGGGTCAAAAATGACAGTCATCAAAAGTGGTCAAGTTTGGTATCAAATGAAAGCCCTTGGTGAGGTGATCAACTTTTGTCATTATGCCATCCACAAAAAGTGGCCCCACCGACCTGTGGGTGTGTGCCCCACCCACAGTGGGTCCGGTGTGGGTCAAAAATGACAGTCATCAAAAGTGGTCAAGTTTGGTATCAAATGAAAGCCCTTGGCGAGGCGATCAACTTTTGTCATTATGCCACCCACAAAAAGTGGCCCCACCGACCTGTGGGTGGGTGCCCCACCCACAGTGGGTCCGGTGTGGGTCAAAAATTAAAGTCTTCAAATGTGGTCATGTTTGGTATTAAATGAAAGCCCATTTGCTCACATTTGACCTGCCTATTGCATTGTTCAAGCTCCTTATCTGCGTTAGCTCACTGCTGGAAAGGGAACCTTTAAAATGACAGAAGGACAAGTAATAAAAATGCTCCTCCGGAGCATGAAAAAGTAATATGGGTAGTGGTGAGGTTGTAAAATTAAGAGAGGACTAGTCTTAAAAATGCTTAATATGGGGCTAGGTTCAAAAAAAGAAGAGGACTAGGTTGTGGGCGAATTAATATGGGCACAGCTTCGCCGAGCAACCCATATTCGCGGGCTTTCACGCTTCGCCATGGCGATTGCCATATACAAAGCAATTAATGTCAGTCAATAATTACAATTCCAGCAGTTATATATATATACGTAAACTATATAGTATGTAATTTGGTTGTGCTGGACTACGACAAGCAACGAGAAAAAAGCATGGCTATGATTGTAACGCTAACGGTTGAATAGAAATAGAAGATCGTCGGAGAGTGTCCTGATCCTGAAGTTATTGTTGAAATATATACTTTTCTTATAAGTGGTTAAAACGCTCAGTAGATAAATATTAAGAGTTTATCGAAAGAAACGTTTGTTTCCACTAAAACTCGTTTACCATAGTCGTATATTATTTACGTACCGTAACTAAATCTGAACACTGGTACGTAAAAAAATTGATAACTTTTTCAGTCCGCGAATATGGGCTGCTCGGCGAAGCTGTGCCCATATTAATTCGCCCACAACCTAGTCCTCTTCTTTTTTTGAACCTAGCCCCATATTAAGCATTTTTAAGACTAGTCCTCTCTTAATTTTACAACCTCACCACTACCCATATTACTTTTTCATGCTCCGGAGGAGCATTTTTATTACTTGTATACGTATACAAATAACAAAAATGCTCCGCACAAAAGAGGATAATATGTGTGTGTTGGCTGTGTCTCTATATTATATATATCCTTTACATTTCGGTTGAAAAAGTGAAGACAAAAGTTTCATAGGCACGTGACGTTATTTGGCACAGCAAGTTTAGGTGGGTGGCTCCATGACAAAAGTTGTTCCGTTCGCATAGGAATTTCATTTGACACAAATTTGACCACTTTTGAAAAATTCCATTTTTGACCTAAAATCGCCTAAGTCCACGCCCCACCCCACCCCACCACAGCACTCTACAGCCACTTTGGGTATGCAGTTCTATGACAAAAGTTGCTCAGCTCACTTCATTTGATACCAAATTTTAACACTTTTGAAAAATTTTAGTTTTGACCCAAAATCGCCTAAGTCCCCCCCCCACCCCACCACACCACTCAACAGCCACTTTAGGGTACGCAGTTCTATGACAAAAGTTGCTCAGTTCACTGCGGGCTTTCATTTGATACCAAATTTGACCACTTTTGAAAATTTTTATTTTCGACCATTTGACCCCCACCCGACTGACCCTTCAAACGGCAAACTGGAACCAGCCCAGTAGGCACGTCGGACGGCAAAACGGATACCGGGAATGAGCTGGGCACACCCTGTAAAATGAAAACCCCTATAGACAAACTTTAAAAAAAAAAAAAAAAAATAAAAAAAAAAAAATAAAAAAAAAAAAAAAAAAAAAAAAAAAAAGAAGGGGGGGGGGGGGGGGGGTTTTGACAGGGACAGTGGTAGGGTTCCTACCATCGTTACTCCTCCAAAAGGAGGGGGGAGCCGGTTTCCGACTTGACCCTCCCGACGGCAAAGTGGAATCAGCCCAGCAAGATGGATGAGTCGGACGGTAAAACTGGCTGCGGGAATCGATTCTCCGTGCCAGAAAACCATTGTATGAAAGGTCTGAGCTTTTAAAGCTGAATAGATAGCGTCAGCGAGAAATTTCGATTCTTCATTTTTCGAATTTTCGCCATTTTTGACGGGTCACTGTGGTCGCTAGGGAAGTGATAGAAAAGTGCAACCTGGACCGTTAGTTAGTTCAATATATGTAATTTCTGAATATAAAAAGAAATCAGCTCCAGTTCGTAACGTTCGATCTGAGCGACGACCACAAAAATGGTCACTTTTCGCTATGAGCCGACTTTGCGGCGCTGTGGCGCAGCTGTGGCGCAAAAGAAGTTGTGATTCTTAAATTCTTTAGAGGGTATATACTACTAGACCCTATATATAGCCCTTTAGGTTGGCCCACCGCTGCAGTTCACGTGAAAGCGGCGAACATTATGTATATACAAGGAGAAACCGGAAAAAAGCATCGCCGCCATAACCGGTCCGGGGCGCAACTTTTTAACGGTAAGTGATACGGGGCTGAAACTTCCCAGATACGTATACTAAACTCGATGTGCTCTACAATTTGGGCATGAAATCTGCGCAGGATTTTGCGCAGCCTCTGCGCAGCTTGCTTATTTTACACTGTCTCCAGCCACTTTTCACACATATTATAGGGGTCATTTTTCCCTACAGGGGTAAGGGGTGGGCGGCCCCCCAGAAATGCGGTTCCCCCCCAGACTTGGGTCCCCCCCCCCCCCAGACCGCCCCCCCCAGGATTCGGGCCCCCCCCCCCCCCAGAACCCCCCCACCCAAAAGTGCTCGGAAAAATAGGGTTTTGAGGGCAAATTTTGAAAAATTTTTCCGGCTTAGCCGGATTTTTGCCCATTTTTAAGCATTTTTTAGCTATTTTAAGCTTAAATTTACGTTAAAAACAGTTAATTTTTTAGCTCAGCAGCAAAAAATAGCTATTTTTAGGCATTTTTTCAAAAATTTTTCTTCCCGCCCCAGAAATCCGAGCCCCCCCCCCAGACCCGGGGGGACCCCCCGAACCCCCCCCCCCAGAAATTTTTGCCTAGGAAAAAGCCAGGGGGTCGCTGCCGCTGATAAAATTTTTGGGGGTGGTTTGTAAAAATGGCTGGGGGGGTTACCCCCCAAACCTCCCCATTACACCTATGGTTCGGTGGGGTAGCCAAAAACGTTGGGGGAGGGTAAGTCAAAAAATCTGGGGGGGGGGGTAAATTTGGTCAAAAATTTTGGGGGGATAGCCCCCCGACCCCCCCCAAAGGAAACTATGCGCTGGGGGGTTGAAACAGGGTTTTTTGGTCGCCGAACTTTAGGCCAAATGGCCTCAACGACTCAAATATTATATCCCATCAGCCATCAGCCGGGGCGGGGTCGGGGGGGCTCTGGGTTTATTTTAGGCAAAAATAAGTGGGGGGGGAGAGTAAAGGTAAAGGTGAAGTGACCCCTGGAGAGAATTCCAACCTACAGAAGGTTATAGGGTGCCGGTGCTTATCTCCGGATTCACAGCCCGAAGCCAGGAGCGACAACTCTAATGTTGACTACATCTGTGGAAGGGGGGCCAGCCCTTCATCAGGCATTACGCCAGAACACAGACTCCTGTTACTCCTGTTAATTTTGACAAAAAATCCTAGATTTGGTAATTTCTGGGCATCTTAGGGTGAGTGGGGGGGCCCAAAAAAGTGGGGGTGGGGCCGAGTGGAGGGGGGGAGGTGCTCGAGTGGGGGGGAAACCAAAAAGTGGGGGGGGCGTAAAGTAAAGTAAACCCAGGGGCTATCCCCCCCAAATTTTTGACCAAATTTACCCCCCCCCCCAGATTTTTTTACTTACCCTCCCCCAACTTTTTTGGTTACCCCCCGAACCCCCGCAAACGAGTTTTGGACCCGAAAAGTTAGCTAAATTTGGCCGAAAAATGGTATAAAATTTTTTGAAAAAATTTTCTAAAATTTTGACCTAAAATCGATTTAAAAAACCCCTAAAAGTGCAAAAACCCCTAAAACGTTAAAAAAGCCTATTTTGATGAGAAAAGGGCTAAATTACAGAAAATTTTGCATTTTTTCGCCATTTTTCGAAATTTCTGATGTCCGAATTCTGGGGGGAGGTGGGGGGACCCCTCATCACATTTCGGAGGTCGGCCAAGATTTATCCCCCACCCCAAACCCAAAGTTAGTAAATTTACGCTAAAAATACACTCCCCCACCAACCATAGGTGTACCGGGGGGGGGACCCCTCCCCCCAAATGGAAAAGTGCCGACCCCACCCTAGAAATTTTGGAGGCAGAACCCACCCCCAAATGGCCAAATACCCCCCCCCCCCCCCCCAAAATTTGCCAGACCCCACCCTCAAAATTTTGAAAATTTAGCTTCAAAATTAGTAAAAATTCAAAATTTTTGCAAAAAATCCAAGTTTTTTCGAACAAATGAGCAAAAATGAAGAAATATTGTCGAGTTTTAGTTGGAAATAATTGTCGAGTTTTAGTTGGAAATAAGGGTTTTTTAGCAAATTTGCGAATTTTTTCTAAATTCTTGACCAAAAAATTTTTACCCCTCCCCAAATTCGATTTTTCCGACCCCACCCCACCTCAAAACGGCAGACCCCACCCACACTAATTTCGGCTACCTCCTCCCCCAACGTTTTCTCAAGGTACACCTATGCCACCAACCATAGGTGTGTTAGGGGCGGTGACCCTCCTAGCAATACGTAACTGAACGAAGTACA
>JASAND010011923.1:0-56933 GCA_030248195.1 Trissonchulus latispiculum
ACCGAGCATACTCTACATGATTTCAACATGATAGCCTAACAGTTTTTTACTCTTATCTATTATACACTCTTGCATATATATCATTCATTTTCAGTATACATTTTCAATTCGATTTGTTGGATTTGCGGTGGGGGATCAAAAGCTTTCTGTTTCGAATTTTGTTGACAAATTCGACAATACTAACCCATATTATCACACGAGCGTTATACAAAAGTTAACAGATTTAGCTTTCGTTTAACGTTTGCTGAACTGACATACAAAGCTAAAATATTTCCAGCTAATGTGTGTGTAATTTTTAAAGCCCTGTAAAATTTTCAACGGCCTAAAAAAGTTTTCGAGTTTTAGACCACTGTATCATCTTAAAATTACTTAGAGGTTGGATGTTTTAATCATTAGCAATGACAGAAAACGTGACTTTGGCATAAAAGTATTCTCAATTCCACTTGAAGCCCGACTGCTCTCTGTTTTTTTTCGAAAACAGTCCTCCGATTAGAGAGAAAAGATTCTCTTATGAAAAATCGGAGCAGTTGATCTGAAGAATCAAATCAAGAAACCGGTCTGATTGATCAGCTTCAAAATCGATGAAGAATCTGACTCCAATCGATCCCAATGTCCCGATCCAACTAACGTAAGGCAAGCAATTTTCGTAAGCAGCATACATGTGCTTGGGAGGGTTCGGGGGGGTGTCACCCTCCCCAGACCAGGAGGTCACCCCCGCAGGGGTCCCTCCCACCGAATCTTTTTTCCGGTTTCCTGGCCATTTTTTAGCCAAAAGACCAGAAACCCCCGGGTTGTCGGTGGTAATAATAACCGACAATAAGTGTGGTTCACCTCACCCTCCTGCACATGTCTGGTAAGCAGTCGTCCTATACGAATTTTTGGATGTACAGATTCAGCTTCAAAATGTGCAAGAGGAAATTTCCATTAGAGCTGATAAAAATCTATTTACCGACGAACTCCGGAAAAAGCAAGCATTTTGCAGATTCAGGATTTGCTCTCATAAAATTTACCCGACCCGACCCGGCCCCCCATCCGTGATTTGGAATCAGACTTCATCGGCAGACCAAAACCGAACCGATATTATATCGTATAAATTTTCACTTTTTCACGAAAATATGTCCCAGAAAATTCTGGCCGTTCAATTTAGCAGACTGATCAATTTCATTTTTGAAATCAGCGATATCCACATTTGCAGAATTTCTTGCTTCCAAAGAAGGGCCGGCCAAAAGCAAAAAACAGCAAAAACTGAAGTCACTTACCCCTCAGAAAGTGCCAATTGGATTTGCGAAATTCCGGAAACAAAACAGCTTTCTTGTCGTCGTCTGCTGTCCCCGATTCTTGGCTCAAAGATAAGCCAAGCAACTGTGCACAACTTAAGAAAATAATATCGTATATACGTCTTAATTTCGTGAATGTGCAAAACAAGACTAACGATAGGTAGTATACAAAGGGACGTTGAAATTTTCCACATCTACCACACAAGCAAAATGTTAAATACTTGGAGAAATTATCGACGTTTTCTGGTCTCAGTTTCACAGCGCTGTCAGCCAACGCAGACTTTTGAGCTGATAAATTAAAACGAAAAACGCGCTTTGTCCTAACTTTGAAATTATTAACTACAACAAAAATCAAGATTGCTGGAGAAAATCTACGAAACTTCAAATTTTTAATAGCAATTTAATTGCTGAATCAGGTTTCGACTTGTTTGTTTTCAAGGTGCTTTAACAATATATATGAATCTTGAAACTTATTTTATCCAAATAATCAGCGAATAAATTTAAACTTAAATAAACAGCAGTTTAATTAATTGACTAATTACATATGATTAGACAGATAATTAAGCATAACATAATTAAGTAATTTAAGGGGGGCTACGAACGGGTTGGCACATCGTCGGAGAGAGCTACTTTTCCCCCCCAACGTTAGCCAACATATCAAAGTAAAAAAGTTTACGGTTGGCAATAATATATCTCGCCTACACAGTTTTTGGCAGGACGCAAAGTACAAATTTTGGTGCGAAAAATAGGATTTTTCAAAAAGGGTTTTTCAGCTCTGGTGGATTAACGGTTTGACCAGTTCTGAAACTTTCAGCCATAAATGTTAATTGTTAGTAGGTCTAAATAATAAAAGTATTCCGGCTTTCGAGCGTTGCTTCCTTCTTCAGCTATTACAGCTCAAAGTTTGAAATTTGGCGAAAAATTGCGATATGACCGTGCTCCGTTTTCGATCTAACACAATTGACAGCCCCTAGCCTATCCCAGCTTTTTAGCAAATATTAGGCTCTAATAGGGGCAAAATGTCTGTAAGGTTCGAGGACTTTGGCTTTCTGGTTAGTGTGCTAGCAAACTTTTTGTTAAGAAATATACCCTTATTTTTAGGCCTGAAAAGCTATCTAATCGCAGTCAAAATGGGGTCAAAACATTTTTTGTCTCCGATTTCGCCGAAAAGGTGGTCATAGGGGTTGTTTGACCTGCTGAATCCGAATAAGAAATCCGTTTTTCGATATGAAGCTTCCTTCGTTCAGTATGCGCTTACAACTGTCTTTGAGCTTTTTGGAGCGATAGCCATCCATATACTTCGAGAAATCAATCTAGCATTTCTAAATACTGGAGCGAGGTTTAGTGACCTAGCTTTCGGATTATCTTGGTACACTCGCTGGCCTGTAATGCGCAAAGTTTCAGCCGATTATGCCACAGTAATTTGGAGTAATTGACTCACATCTTCGAAATGGCACCAAATAACATCGAAAATATCGATAATGTAATCTAGCATTGCGAACGCAGGGATTAACGAAATCTCGTCATTTTTACATAAGTTAAGACAGATACTTGGAGTATTAATTTGAGTAAAGTTGTGTTCATTTGGTAAACCACTGCTCATTAGACGTTAGTTAACCTCCACCCGTACAGACCTACAACACCCAATTTTTCACCCATTCGTAGCCCCCCCCCTTAAATTACTCAATTATGTTATGCTTAAATATCTGTTTAATCATATGTAATTAGTCAATTAATTAAACTGCTGTGTATTTAAGTTTAAATTTATTCACTGATTATTTGGATAAAATAAGTTTCAAGATTCATATATATTGTTAAAGCACCTTGAAAACAAACAAGTCGAAACCTGATTCAGCTATTAAATTGCTATTAAAAATTTTAAGTTTCGTAGATTTTCTCCAGCAATCTTGATTTTTGTTGTAGTTAATAATTTCAAAGTTAGGACAAAGCGCGTTTTCCGTTTTAATTTATCAGCTCAAAAATCTGCGTTGGCTGACAGCGCTGTGAAACTGAGACCAGAAAACGTCGATAATTTCTCCAAGTATTTAAAATTTTGCTTGTGTGGTGGATGTGGAAAATTTCAACGTCCCTTTGTATAGTACATATCGTTAGTTTTGTTTTGCACATTCATGAAATTAAGACGTATATATGATATTATTTTCTTAAGTTGTGCACAGTTGCTTGGCTTATCTTTGAGCCAAGAATCGGGGACAGCAGACGACGACAAGAAAGCTGTTTTGTTTCCGGAATTTCGCAAATCCAATTGGCACTTTCTGAGGGGTAAGTGACTTCAGTTTTTGCTGTTTTTTTGCTTTGCTTGGCCGGCCCTTCTTTCGAAGCAAGAAATTCTGCAAATGTGGATATCGCTGATTTCAAAAATGAAATTGATCAGTCTGCTAAATTGAACGGCCCGAATTTTTTGTGACATATTTTCGTGAAAAAGTCTCTTTATTTGCGTAATTTATACGATATAATATCGGTTCGGTTTTGGTCTGCCGATGAAGTCTGATTCCAAATCACGGATGGGGGGGGCCGTGTCGGGTCGGGTAAATTTTATGAGAGCAAATCCTGAATCTGCAAAATGTTTGCTTTTTCCGGAGTTCGTCGGTAAATAGATTTTCATCAGCTGTAATGGAAATTTCCTCCTGCACATTTTGAAGCTGAATCTGTACATCCAGGAATTCGTATAGGACGACGAAAGTTGTCTGCCTTTCGGTAACTGGATCGGGTCTTTAGGATCGATTGGAGTCAGATTTTTTATCGATGCTGAAGCTAGCCGATTGGACAGGTTGGACATCGGACACTTTGAATTTCGAGTGTTTTTAAGCTAAAATTAAGAAACGTTTTTAAAGAATGCCAGAAATCTGTTTGAAAATTTAGGGCAAAAATAGTAGAACTTGGCAATTTTTCGGCTTATAGGGGACGCCTCAAATGGTTGGGGAACCTGTCGAACCTGTGTGGGTTTCCTTATCCTCCACCTGCAACCCCCTAATTAAAAATAAGCCAGCCAGCCTGTGTAACTTGCGAAGACGTAAACAATTTAGTCACACCTGATATTTTGAAATATCAATTTCTTCCTGCTTGTTTCGCAGTAAAACTTTAACTTAAAATTGTAAGTTTTTAATAAGGCGAAGTGAGACAAACATTGAGTCTTATCTCGATTAACCCCCCCCACCACTCAAAATCCTTCAAACTTTATCAAATGAGCTAAAATTTGGTGTGGGTATATTTTCAACCACGCTGAGTTCTAATATCGCGAAATTTTTTCGATTTCTAAGGGGGGACCAAGGGAAACCGAATTTGTCTTCGATTTTGCTGAAAAGCTAAAGATTTAAGCTTAAGATGTAAGCTTATACTGAGCAAACGAAAAGCTGAATCGAAAAACGGACTTCAGATTCGTGTTCTACGACCCCGAAAACCCCTATTTATCATCATTTCAGCAAAATCGAAGACAAAAAATTTTCGGTTTCCCTTGGTCCCCCTCTTAGAAATCAAAAAAATCGAATTTCGCGAAATCGAAAAGTTTCGCGATATTTTAACTCAGCGTGGTCCTCTGCGTGGTCGATACCCACACCAAATTTTAGATAATTTGGTAAAATTTTAAGGATTTTGAGTGGTGGGGGGTAATCGATATAAGACCCCAAAAATTCTCATAAAAAGGTTTTCCATATACTGGAAGTTTCGGAGGACTAAACATATAGTAGTGTTGTTGATGGGATCGTTCCGTAACCGCGCCGTTCCGGTTTCTGGATTAGTCAATCCGATCCGGCCATCCGAATTGGAGTCTCCACAAAGCTAAGAGAAACTGGGTGAAAAGTCGGGTTCTGCATTTTCAAACACATCTAACACAGTAGTTTCACTGAAATTTCTTCATTTATTATTACGAAATGCATAATTTTCGAAATAAAATTAACTATAATATAAATTAGGCAAAAGAGGGCGTAAAATTACTTAGCATACCCAGAGGATGTTTACTTAAGCCTAGTATAAAATTTACTAAACAATTTTAGCATTGCGAACTTAAAACACAAATTTAACATCATTTAAAATTTATTATATTGAAAATTTGTTTCAACGTGGAGCGAAAGATTATTTTTCTTTCTGTATTTGGAACCGAAACTGAAATTGTAGCTGTTTGGATCGCCAGGGAGAATTCAAATTGAAACTTTTTGTTGAAAGCAATGGCTTGAACTACAGATGAAATGAACTTGTATATTAAAACTTAAAAATCCCCGTGTTACAATAATTTTTATATAGGCATTACTATAATTGACTTTTTCGTTCTTTGGATATCTATGCCACAAAGAGCATAACCACATAAATTCACTTCGAAATTCTGGCAACAATAACATTAGTTAGAACAAGAGTTTGAACATAAACAAGAACAAGAGAACAACTGTGTTAATATGTTTTTGATCGTGTCCCCCTCACATTTATTTGTTGTTTCAGAATTTCTGGGACGTGATAAAAAAACGGAGAAGCAGTGAAAATTCCAAAATTAATTCTTCTGTTCCCAAATTTTCAAAGATTTATTCGTGCAATATATATTGTATTAAATTTTTCATTAAATAAGATTTCGTTTTATTAACCCAATTTTACATGACCAGTAAGCTAGTAAACTTAACTTAACTTAACTAGTAAACCAGTATACTTCTATAAAACATTTTGTACTATAGTACGACCAACCAACCGACTTTGACCGTTTGTAGCAGATTAACCTTTGGAGTAAACCCCAACAATGTATATATTTTTAGAATCCTCAGGAACTCGAGATTTCGAAAATCCGGAAAATTCCGGGTTTCATTCACGGAAAATCTAAAATTTTTAGTTTTTCGCCAAATTTTCATCGCAACCAAAATTTTGTTTTGACGATCGAATAGTGCTGGTTCCGCTGCATATTTTTGCTCCTACAAGGTTTTCACGAAAATGCACCCAGTTTCCGGAATTCCGGGTTTTCAAAATTTCCGGATTTTAAAAATTTTCTCCAATACCCACAAGATGGGTATCATTCGAAAGCTCTTATCGAGCTGAACAACTTTTGTAATAGAATGAACTCTTGAAAATGCACACGTTTCCCGGAATTTGAGAAAACAGGATTTTCCGGGATTTTCCGGATTTTAAAAATTTTCTCCAATACCCCACAATATGGGTATCATTCGAAAGCTCTTGATGAGCTGAACAAATCTTGTAATAGAAGCAACTCGCAGAAATGAGCCCAGGTCTCGGAATTCACTAAAACCTTCTAAGCTTAGTAGGTTTTAGTGAATTCCGAGAACTGGGCTCATTTCTGCGAGTTGCTTCTATTACAAGATTTGTTCAGCTCATCAATAGAATAGCTTTCGAATGATACCCATATTGTGGGGTATTGGAGAAAATTTTTAAAATCCGGAAAATCCCGGAAAATCCTGTTTTCTCAAATTCCAGGAAATGTGTGCATTTTCAAGAGTTCATTCTATTACAAAAGTTGTTCAGCTCGATAAGAGCTTTCGAATGATACCCATCTTGTGGGTATTGGAGAAAATTTTTAAAATCCGGAAATTTTGAAAACCCGGAATTCCAGAAACTGGGTGCATTTTCGTGAAAACCTTGTATGAGCAAAAATATGCAGCGGGACCAGCACTATTCGATCGTGAAAACAAAATTTTGATTGCGATAAAAATTTGGCGAAAAACTAAAAATTTTAGATTTTCCGTGAATGAAACCCGGAATTCCGGAATTTTCCGGATTTTCGAAATCTCGAGTTCCTGAGGATTCTAAAAATATATACATTGTTGGGGTTTATTCCAAAGGTTAATCTGCTACAAACGGTCGAAGTTTGTACACACATTTTTTGGTCGTACTATAGAGAGCATGACCAGTAAGCTGTACTGCTAAACATTTTCTAAACTCTGATGTAGGAAGTCTTGAAATGAATTTTTTGTTTTTGTATGTCTTCGTTTCTCCACTGACGATGAAACAACACTTTCGAGAAAGGGCTAAGCAGTTGTTAAAGGAGTTTATAACCTTTTCATATAAGATATAAAAGGTGGGAACACAAGCTTAAATTGAGTTGGACGAGCTAAAAGAATTCATTTTAACTCTAGTCTGCCCAGTGCTCTATGGACTCTTTCCAGACAATTTTAAAAAGTACAGTTTACTGGACATTTCTAAAATTGGATTAATTTTAACGAAATTTATTTAGTGAAAAATTTAATATATACTATAAAGAATTTAATTCTTCTTCTCTCAGTTTTGCGGAAATCAAATAATCACTTGTCTCGAGCTATGCAAATCGTATGATTAAACTAAGGGAGTCAATTTGGAGGTCCCACAAATGCCAATTATCTGAGGCATAATCATCTTCCAAAGGTTATCCCACAGGCTACTATCATAAAAAAATGTAGTTTTTGCATAAACACGATTAATTTTTCCAGCGATTGTGAAGCATATACTATGCATGCTAGAGGGCACTATGCTAGAGGGCTGTATGCACTTAGCAGACGTGCAAAAATACCCCGGAGCCCTTTTTTAGTTGCTCCGATTGCTGTTTTCTAGCTAGATTGGTCACTTTCCAAAGTTAGTAAAAGTAGGCAAAATCCAGGTGTTGCATGCATTTTCGCTAATTTCTCCATTACGAAGAGCGATTTCATAACAACTAAAAAAGGGTCCCCTGGTATTTGGTAGAGGTATCCAATGACTCAATATCTCTCTATTTGTTTCAGAAACACTGCTCAGATGGTATGGAGTATAAGGTGGATCCTGGATGCAATTGTTGCCTGTTCTGCGGCCTCAGCATGGAAACTCTTGGCTAACTGGTGCTCCATGTCAGCGAAGTCCACCCGCGAAGCCTTTGACACTGTCGACAGTGTCCTCGTTTGTCCAAACTACACCAATTTCGCCAGTCTGTCTGCCATTGCCACAGATGGACCCCCGGAATTGGTTAAAAGTGATCTAGTAATGCTTGATTGACTTAGCAGGAAGCTAAGTAAAGCTTGTATTGAAAGTATTGCATTGCTTAGTAAAGCATAATGTCTATCCTAAGGTGTTATATGTCCCCGTTAGCTGGCAGTTTTGTCAGTTAAATTTATTATATACAACTTTGCTTTACTTTGCAAATTTTATCTCAACCTAATTTTATAGTTCTTTAGATATATTATGCTGCGGCTGCCCATGTCAACTTGCAGCATTCCTTTATTTCAAGCAAATTTTATTTAATCATGTGCTGCGGTTGCCCATGTCAACTTGCAGCATTCTTTTATTTCAAGCAAATTTTATTTAATCATGTGCTGCGGTTGCCCATGTCAACTTGCAGCATTCCTTTATTCACGCAAATTTTATTTAATCATGTGCTGCGGTTGCCCATATCAACTTGCAGCATTCCTATATTAAGCAAATTTTATTTAATCATGTGCTGCTGTTGCCCATGTCAACTTGCAGCATTCGTTTATTTCAAGCAAATTTTATTTAATCATGTCCTGCGGTTGTGCTGCGGTTGCCCATGTCAACTTGCAGCATTCCTTTATTTCAAGCAAATTTTATTTAATCATGTGCTGCGGTTGCCCATGTCAACTTGCAGCATTCCTTTCTTTCAAGCAAATTTTATTTAATCATGTGCTGCGGTTGCCCATGTCAACTTGCAGCATTCCTTTCTTTCAAGCAAATTTTATTCAATCATGTGCTGCGGTTGCCCGTGTCAACTTGCAGCATTCCCTTCTCAAACAAATCTTCCCATGTGGATAAGGAAATGGGCCGTGATTTGTGATTGCCCAAGTTCAATTATTGTTTAAAAATGCTAGTCAATTAATTGTTACAGCGGCAGACTAGGTCTTCTTGAAGCATTAAGTGTTGCATAAGCCAATATGAGAATGAGCCATTATTAATTCTATTATCAAATGCCAAATCAACTGTTTAGTAATGATCACTACTACAAATAGGTCAAGTACCTGTAGAAACATACCTCCTTCCTGTTAGACAGAGAAGGTAATTTCAGTTCAGGGCCTTAAATTTAGATGAATATATTTTAGCAATTAGTATTAAAATTTACATTACAAATTTTAAGCTTTTAGAAGCTATTTTTGTCGGCAGCTTATAGGGTACATTCGGTCAGTTTGCCTTTTCCAGCTAACATGATGCACCCTACACTAGGCTAGATTGATTAGCAGATGCTAGCCGTGTGTCGGGTACACCCGGTTAGTTGTTGTTTTTCTTGCTAGCCCAGTGTCGGGTACACCCGGTCAACTGCTGTTTGCCTTGCTAGCCTAGTGTAGCTTACACCCAGTTAATTGTCAAATGACAGCTAGCATAATGTGCCCGGCACTGGGTTAGCTTCACTAGCCTGGTGTAAGCTACAAGGGGTCGGTCTTCTGCTAGCTGACTGGCCTGGTGTACCTCACAGCCAGTTAGACTAAGCTAAGGCTAGCTGACCAGTTGTCACCTACACCAGGTTAGCTTAGCGTGCACAAACTAGCCCGTTGTGGGGTACTAAAGGTTAGCTTTCTGCGGCGAGAATTTTGACGCATGCATATGACATGTTTGAGTCAAATAAGCGAATACATTTGACTAGCCCGCAGGTTGCGCAAGTTGCTACGCTGATATGTACGGTATGTTTTTGGAGATTCGGCTTAAGTTACTACGGAGTGCCGATTACTATTTACCCAGTAAGTGATGAAGTTCGTAGATCCCGCTTACCTGCAAAACAGTATTGTCAATCGTCTGTGTCGTCGTATGGTGGTGGTATGTGTCGTTGTCCCAATATTAACTGTCAAGCTGTAAGTGTGATTTTGTTGCAACAACTGAGTGGTTGGCCCCTTAGCCTGGAGTTTAGAGCACTGTCTAATAACACTGTGCGCGCGTTGCGCGAGGTCGTTGTCCAACTGTCCGAATACGTACCGTCTGATCTTTATGATTTCCGCATGCGTATGGTGGGGGATAGCACAGATTATTACCCTAATATTTTAAGTTTTCCAGGAGTACAGTGTGCTTATCGCCTCATTTAAGTTCAGTATGATCAGCAATTCTTTAGTTACAACAAGATCGAATTTAGTTTAGTTCTAACCTTTAGTTTTTGTCCTGTCCCTTTGAATTGTCATATTTTGTGCTGCCTATGCTTGCAATTCGAGTTACTTCATAGTGGTATGTATGTTTCAGAACCATGTCCCAGAACCAGCTCAAACACTATTTCTACATCTGGATGGACCAGTATGATAACCAGTCCGACTTCAGCGACGTCTCGTCGGACGTGATTGAGCTTGACCCGGACGATGATGATGCGATGTCGGTGGATTCCGCCATCTGCACCTCACCATCCCTGCCCCCGCAGCCTCCCCTTCCTGTGGCCCGCATCCTGCAGTGCCACTACAGTCCGCCGACCAGCGCAGCGGAGACTATGGACGCCTCCTCCCGAGGACCGGAGCGGGAGCGAGTGACCCTGCCCCCTGAGCTGCGGAAATCCCACTATGGGGACTGGGTCCACACCTCCCCAGCCCACACTGAGGTCTATATTCCCCGGCGGCCCATTTCCATCCTGGGGCCGGAGGTAATTCCGATGAGCACGGTTCTTTGTTTAATGTGTTTTTGGAAGTTCAAGCTGTCTTTTTACTGTGTTCCCTTTCAGTTCCTCCCCGCTCCCCTCACCCTTCAGTTTGAGAAGTTTCCCGCTAAGGCCCGCTTGCGAGAAGCTGTGCATGCGCTTCTCCCCCCTCTTCCCTCCGGTTTTCGTTGTCCTAGTCGTTTGTGTGGCGATAAATGTGTTTTAGTTTTGTATGAGCACCCAAGCTGGGGCGCTTCCGGTCGCATGCCTTTTGACCGCCAGCTGCCCCCTCTTATCTCTTTTCTGTTGAATGCACTGCAACGCTCGCACCCACTCATGCCTGCTAACCTGTCCTCCCACCAGTTTTAAGTGCTTGTTGAACACTAGCTGACCACAGATCTCTAAAAATGTGAAAATAGCGAAGCTTTGAAGAAAACGCACAGATTTGCATGATTGGTCTTTGAGAACATTTTACGACTAACAGAGATCACGGAAATCGCGTTGACGGCAGGTTAAAAGATCATACAAATGAAGTCTTGGTTCTGTTCAGCTACTGTTCTGTCTGTGTCTGTTTTGCTGATTCCTGTTTCAGTTGCACGTTTTGCCTGGTCTGACAGCCTGGACAGAGGTCCCATTTCCCTGCTGATACGGTTAGTTTACACCGGACCTGAGATTCCCTGTTCCCCCCGTGAGTTTGCTGTCACACCACGCATACGCCACTGCACCATATGCGACACTGATCTGTTTTCTGTTGAACGACACTGGTTATCGTTTTTTGTTTTCTGTCTACTGTTACGGTACTGTCTCTGATTAGCTGCACTGATTGAAGTAGAAATGGGAATTCTGATTGACGAATAGAAGCACGCGCCATTTAGAAGGATGAGGACGTTCAATCATTGAGATCTGAAAAAGATAATTATTAAGTAACAAGCATAAAATTTGTGCTGTAGCTGTTTTCTGTCCGTGCTTGTCTGTGCATATTTTAGTAGCCGTTTTTCCCTCTTTCTACAGTCAGTAATGATTGGATCCTGATCTTGGAGTGCGGATCCACAGTCTGTTTTGGATACTAAGTTTTATCGTTTCTGTCTACTAACTTCTTGTCCACTGTGTTTGTTGTTGCACCCAGAATCTAAGGAACTTGACATAAAGAATGATAACGTGCAGATGTTTCACTTAAACGGTTGGGACAACGAAAAACAGAGGGAAGAGGGGGGAGAAGCGCATGCACAGCTTCTCGCAAGCGGGCCTTAGCGGGAAACTTCTCAAACTGAAGGGTGAGAGGAGCGGGGAGGAACTGAAAGGGAACACAATAAAAAGACAACTTGAATTTCCAAAAACACATTAAACAAAGAACCGTGCTCATCGGAATTACCTCCGGCCCCAGGATGGAAATGGGCCGCCGGGGAACGTAGACCTCAGTGTGGGCTGGGGAGGTGTGGACCCAGTCCCCATAGTGGGATTTCCGCAGCTCGGGGGGCAGGGTTTCGCGCTCCCGCTCCGGTCCTCGGGAGGGGGCATCCATAGTCTCCGCTGCGCTGGTCGGCGGACTGTAGTGGCACTGCAGGATGCGGGCCACAGGAAGGGGAGGCTGCGGGGGCAGGGAGAGGTGCAGATGGCGGAATCCACCGACATCGCATCATCATCGTCCGGATCAAGTTCAATCACATCCGACGAGACATCACTGAAGTCGGACTGGTTATCATACTGGTCCATCCAGATGTAAAAGTAGTTATTGAGCTGGTTCTGAGACATGGTTCTGAAACATACATACCACTATGAAGTAACTCGAATTGCAAGCATAGGCAGCACAAAATATGACAATTCAAAGGGACAGGACAAAAACTAAAGGTTAGAACTAAACTAAATTCGATCTTGTGGTAACTAAAGAATTGCTGATCATACTGAACTTAAATGAGGCGATAAGCACACTGTATTCCTGGAAAACTTAAAATATTAGGGTAATAATCTGTGTTATCCCCCACCATACGCATGCGGAAATCATAAAGATCAGACGGTACGTATTCGGACAGTTGGACAACGACCTCGCACAACGCGCGCACAGTGTTATTAGACAGTGCCCTAAACTCCAGGCCAAGGGGCCAACCACTCAGTTGTTGCAACAAAATCACACTTACAGCTTGACAGTTAATATTGGGACAACGAAACATACCACCACCATACGAAGACACAGACGATTGACAATACTGTTTGGCAGGTAAACGGGACTTACGAACTTCATCACTTACTGGGTAAATAGTTATCGGCACTCCGTAGTAACTTAAGCCGAATCTCCAAAAACATACCGTACATATCAGCGTAGCAACTTGCGCAACCTGCGGGCTAGTCAAATGTATTCGCTTATTTGACTCAACATGTCATATGCATGCATCAAAATTCTCGCCGCAGAAAGCTAACCTTTAGTACCCCACAACGGGCTAGTTTGTGAACGCTAAGCTAACCCGGTGTAGGTGACAACTGGTCAGCTAGCCTTAGCTTAGTCTAACTGGCTGTGAGGTACACCAGGCCAGTCAGCCAGCAGAAGACCGACCCCTTGTAGCTTACACCAGGCTAGTGAAGCTAACCCAGTGTCAGGCATGCTAAGCTGTCATTTGCCAGCTAACTGGGTGTAAGCTACACCACGCTAGCATGGCAAACAGCAGTTGACCGGGTGTACCCGACACTGGGCTAGCAAGAAAAACAACAACTAACCGGGTGTACCCGACACACGGCTAGCATCTGCTAATCAATCTAGCCTAGTGTAGGGTGCATCATGTTAGCTGGAAAAGGCAAACTGACCGAATGTACCCTATAAGCTGCCGACAAAAATAGCTTCTAAAAGCTTAAAATTTGTAATATAAATTTTTAATGCTAATTGCTAAAATATATTCATCTAGATTTAAGGCCCTGAACTGAAATTACCTTCTCTGTCTAACAGCAAGGAGGTATGTTTCTACAGGTACTTGACCTATGTGGAGTATCAATACTAAACACTTGATTTGGCATTTGATGATAGAATTAATAGTGGCTCATTCTCATATTGGCTTATGCAACACTTAATGCTTCAAGAAGACCTAGTCTGCCGCTATAACAATTAATTGACTAGCATTTTTAAACAATAATTGAACTAGGGCAATCACAAATCACGGCCCATTTCCTTATCCACATGGGAAGATTTGTTTGAGAAGGGAATGCTGCAAGTTGACACGGGCAACCGCAGCACATGATTAAATAAAATTTGCCTGAAATAAAGGAATGCTGCAAGTTGACATGGGCAACCGCAGCACATGATTAAATAAAATTTGCTTGAAATAAAGGAATGCTGCAAGTTGACATGGGCAACCGCAGCACATGATTAAATAAAATTTGCTTGAAATAAAGGAATGCTGCAAGTTGACATGGGCAACCGCAGCACATGATTAAATAAAATTTGCTTAAATAAAGGAATGCTGCAAGTTGATATGGGCAACCGCAGCACATGATTAAATAAAATTTGCTTTAAATAAAGGAATGCTGCAAGTTGGCATGGGCAACCGCAGCACATGATTAAATAAAATTTGCTTGAAATAAAGGAATGCTGCAAGTTGACATGGGCAACCGCAGCATCTAATGAGGAGCTAAAAATGGTTTGAAATAAAGGAATGCTGCAAGTTGACATGGGCAGCCGCAGCATAATATATCCAAAGAACTATAAAATTAGGTTGAGATAAAATTTGCAAAGTAAAGCAAAGTTGTATATAATAAATTTAACTGACAAAACTGCCAGCTAACGGGGACATATAACACCTTAAGATAAACATTATGCTTTACTAAGCAATGCAATACTGTCAATACAAGCTTTACTTAGCGGCCTGCCAACTAATCACGCATTACTAGATCACTTATTGTTATTATTGTTATTATTATAATTATAATTATTGTTTAAAAATGCTAGTCAATTAATTGTTATAGCGGCAGACTAGGTCTTCTTGAAGCATTAAGCGTCACATAAGCCAATATGAGAATGAGCCACTATTAATTCTATCATCAAATGCCAAATCAAGTGTTTAGTATTGATACTCCACATAGGTCAAGTATGTGTAGAAACATACCCCCTAGCTGTTAGACAGAGAAGGTAATTTCAATTCAGGGCTTTAAATTTAGATGAATATAGTTTAGCAATTAGTATTAAAATTGATATTACAAATTTTAAGCTTTTACCTACCTGCATAAAATTTTTACACATAATAGGAAGTTTTAAAACTTGAAGTAAAAGTCAGTAATTACAGCTTCAATTCGAGTGAATAAGTTTATGAGTTAGAAGCTATTTTTGTCGGCCGCTTATAGGGTACATTCGGTCAGTTTGCCTTTTCCAGCTAACATGATGCGCCCTACACTAGGCTAGATTGATTAGCAGATGCTAGCCGTATGTCGGGTACACCCGGTTAGTTGTTGTTTGGCTTGCTAGCCCAGTGTCGGGTACACCCGGTCAACTGCTGTTTGCCTTGCTAGCCTAGTGTAGCTTACACCCAGGTAATTGTCAAATGACAGCTAGCATAATGTGCCCGACACTGGGTTAGCTTCCCTAGCCTGGTGTAAGCTACAAGGGGTCGGTCTTCTGCTAGCTGACTGGCCTGGTGTACCTCACAGCCAGTTAGACTAAGCTAAGGCTAGCTGACCAGTTGTCACCTACACCGGGTTAGCTTAGCGTTCACAAACTAGCCCGTTGTGGGGTACTAAAGGTTAGCTTTCTGCGGCGAGAATTTTGACGGATGCATTTGCGCAATCCCGCTTCAAAAACTCGGCATGTCCGTTCACAGCAGTTTTTGCCAATTTCTGACAGTTGAGCCGCAGTTTCACTGACATTGACATTCCATTCGAAAGATCTCGTTGTGCTCTACATTTTACTTTTTGCTCTAATTTTCTATTTTTCCCAATGGTGAGATATAGCTAACGTTATCGTTTTGGCGTCAAACACTTGCCATCTTGGCGTAAATCAAATAACACGTTATTTTTTGAGCTACACAGCAAGTTTAAACCAAGGGTATCATTCTAAAGATCTTGCAGAGGCCAATTATCCTAGGCATGGCCGTTAAATTACTATCCTGTAGGTTATAATTTGCAAAATTGTAGTTTTCAAAAACAGGACCAATTTACTTCTGTGAACTGTGGAGCATTCACTATGAAAAATGGAGGGTTGCGTTCTATACTAAAATACCCAGTGACCCTTTTTAGTTGCCCCGATAGTTGCCTTCAATCTAGCGTCTTTCAAATAACTCAATTTTATTGTCTAACGACTGTCGACGACAGTTGCCGTATTTCACGTTTTGCGAAAACGTACAATCCGGACAGTTGCCGTATTGTACGTTATTCGTTAACGTACAATCCGGAAAGTACGTTACTCGGAGTAACGTACAGTCCGGACAGTTGCCGTATTGTACGTTATTCGTTAACGTACAATCCGGAAAGTACGTTACTCCGAGTAACGTACTTTCCGAATTGTACGTTAACAGTAACAAATCCCTTCTGTGCCTGGTTCTTCGGTTTTCAAGGATGATTACGTTATACTGATGCCGAATGGGTTGAAATGCGTTGAAACTTTTTCGGGGAGGTACGGTCATAGGTGTGTTAATCATAGGTGTAATTGGGGGGAGGTTTGGGGGGGAACCCCCCCAGCCAATTTTAACAACCACCCCCAAAAATTTTTGGGGGCCCCCGGCCCCCCCCCCCCCAACTGGGGGGGGGATAGTCGCGCCGAAGGCGCGAAAAATTGGCCAAAAATCGGGTATTTTTAGGGTAAATTTTGCAAAATTTTTCAAAAATGTCCAAATTTTTGGCTCAAACTGTTCATTATTGCGAGAAATACACGTTTTCAAAGGTTTTATGGACTTTCTGACTCAATATTGACCTTATTTTAGACTTAGAACCATGTTGGCAATCAAGTTTTCGAGTTTAAACCCCCTGTCTAATGTCAAAATTACTTCATAGTTGAATGTTTTCGGCATTAGCAATGGCTGAAAATGTGATTTTTGACATAAAAATAGAAAACATTTTTTGGGGGAGGTTTGGGGTCGTGGGGAATTTGCAAAATTCCGGGGGAGGGGGCCCCCCCAACCCAAATCCCCGTTACACCTATGGTGTTAATAGGGGGCTGGGGGTGGCGGATCCCCAACAAAGTTGATCTTGGGTATTCCCTCATAGTTTTTAACTTTCCGTCCGCCAGATTGTAAATAGTCAAATTTTTGACAAACAATTTTGATGTCAACGAGACGAGAGGGGAGGGTACAAGAAGGTATCCCCCACAATTTTCGACCACCTCTGTATACCCACAGGTCAGATGTACCTTTGGGGGGGGGGTGGGCGGAGGTAACCCTTCCCCCCCAAATGGAGAAGTCCCAATCCCAACCTCGGAATTTTGGAGACAGACCCCACGCCAAATGGCAAAATCCCAGACCCCACCCACCCAAATTTGCCAGACCCCACCCCAAATATTTTTAACATTTTGGCTCAAATTTAGAAACAAAAATCGAAATTTTTCCTACAAATTGTTTTAATATTGCGAATGTTTGGTTGTAATATTAGCAAAATCGCGATTTTTTCTTAAAGTTTTGTGGTAAAGTTTTTACCCCCTCCCCCCCCCCACAAAATTGATTTTTTTAGGATCCCACCTCACGCAAAACCGGCCGATCCTACTTACCCTAATTTCGGATACCCCCACCCCCATCTCAGGTGTACCTTGAGAAAAAGTTGGGGGTGGGGGTAGCCGAAATTAGGGTGGGGTGCGGTCTGGTAAAATTGAACTTGGTGGGAGGAGAGGAGGTAAAAAGTTTTAAAATACATTTTAAAATCTGCTAAAACCGAAATTTATAACCTGAAATTAATAATATTACAACTGTTTTGGTCATTATTTTGAAAAAATGGAATGTTTGCGAAAAATTTTGAATTTTTTAAATGTTTTCTCAAAATATTGAAAATTTTTGGGGTGGGGTCTGGCAAAGTTGGGTGGGTGGAGTCTGAATTTTTGCATTTTGGGGTGGGGGCATTTTCCAAAATATCCAGGGTGGGATCTGGACTTGTCCATTTAGGAGAGGGGTTCAAGGTATTTTACTTAGACCATACCAAAGGAAAGTGGCCTAAGTTTTAGATCCGATGGCCTAAAAAATTGTGGCCCTTGAGACCATCTGTCCTAAATTTTTAGACAAAAACGTAGTCAAATTTTTTATCTTTACGTTAAAATTGTGGTTTTTCCAATAAATGGTTTTCACTTCCTAAAAATTTCTGAACTTCACCAGCTAGCTGTATCTGTATTTACTATCTTAATAACGGTTCGTTTTGGTTTCGTCACAATGAGACGAACAGCTGCGCACAACCTAAAAAGTAGTACAATTAGACGGGATTAAATGGCCTAAAAAATTTTGGTCGTTGAGGCCATTTGGTCTAAAGGTCAGCAACGAATAAAAACCCTAGAGGGGTTGCCCCCAAACTCAGCCACAGGTATACATTACCTATGCCTCTATCTTCCAGACTTTTTGACTTACCCCCCCCCCAACTTTTAGCTTCCCCCGGAACGGAAGCCCCCAGCAATTTCTCGGGCAAAATGGTTAACTCAAATTTTGCCAAAAATGTAATTTTTTGAAAATTATCTTGAAGAGCATCCAAAATAACCCTAGAGGCTGCATTATTGTCGCTCCCGCTGCTTCCCTGTACGTTTTACGTGTACGTTTACGTGTTTACATACAAAATTTTCAAAATTCAATTTTTCCTGAAAGTTTTCAAAAATGTTTGTATTTTTCAATGTAGACCTACTAAAAACAACCCGCTCTTTCGAATGGTACCGTCAAAATAGTTCTGGCACGCTTCTAGCAAAACATCCGGGTTGGTTTTTTCCCGCCGATGGGTTTTTTCCCGCATTGGGTTTTTTCCCGACACGGAAAACCTTAATTTCTCCATAACGACAGAGTCTAGAGAGACAAACTATACCTCATTTGAAAGCTTAGGGCAAACCCTAACATAGTTTAACATAGTATCAAAGTCGTGTTAGCCGAAACCTGTCGAAAGTTCTGGTCCAAGAAAGAAAAAGTGGGTTTTCCCCCGCTTGACTGTATATATAAAGGAAAGCCATATCCTGATATGTTCTGACTGTGTGCTATCGATGCATGGAAGTTCCCAGTCGGACCTGTGACAGGTCCTGGCGTGGGTGATTTTTTGTTAAAATTTTAACAAATAAAAATCACTTTCATATTTTGTTACTGAAGTCGGAACAGCAGTTAGAGCAGAGCTAACGCCAAATTCGAGCTCAGCGACCTCGAAAACCCTTCTACCCGTTGTTTTTGAGGTCGCCTGATACTTCTGGGAGTCAAACCTGGTAAACAGCCAGGCCTGAACCGTCCGACCGTTATCGTGATTCCAGAGGTCAATGTATATTAGCCTATAGTTACCTAAGAACTGTTAGCTGGAGGGTCGGGTCACGTGATCGGGTCATATCCCACCAACATATGAAGTCCTGAGTTTCTCTGCCGAAATGCCTGGAAGTATCATAGGGGTCGCGGTAGCGACCCCTATAATATGAGTGAAAATGGTCGAATGACCGTGTAAGACAAGGCTGCGCAGAAGCTGCGCAGATCCTGCGCAGATTATGTGCGCAAAAAATTGTACGTGTCGAGTTTAGTATATTTGCCAAGTTTCATCCCCGTACCACTTTCCGTTAAAAGGTTGCGCCAAAAATCGCTTACGAAAATTGTGTTTTTTCTTTTTTTCCGGTTTCTCGCTTTTGATGTCTCATAAGGGGGTTTTGTAGCTTGAATAACTACAAATAGAAAAATTTTTGCCTATGAAACCCAAATATATTCTTGTAGTACAAATCGAAAATAAGAAAATAAGCTAGTTTTTATGCCTCCCGGACCCGGAAAAAATTTTTGGCTGGGGGCCAAAGTCGGCCAAAACGCTAAAATGGCCAAAAAGTATGCTTCAATGGCGCCTTAATAAGTCAGACTGGGCTATATATGGGGCAATACTGACTATATGGTTAAACAGTACACATATCGGGGTCGTTCAAATGCTATATGATTTTCCGTCTCTGTGCGTAATTTTTCGGTACTGGCCGGCCAAAGTTGGTGAATAATTTTTTTCGAACTTTGAACTTAATTTTTCGCTTATTTTGCTACATGGGTGGCTCAAATTTTGCATACAAAGGTTTTTGGGACGGAGAATCGATTCCCGCAAGCAGTTTTGCCGAAAGATATCTATACATATACCTTCAGGAGAGCATATATACATATATAAAATAATAGAAAACTAGAACAAAAAGTGCTCCTTCGTCGCATGTAAAATACATATGAGTCTTCGTAGGCAGGTTGTACATAAGCAAAAACTAGCCTGTAAATACATATGAGTTCCGTAGGAAGGTTGTAAATTAAGGAAAACAAGTTGCAACCGCTTAACATATGAGCCTGTCCTACAACGAGGCTCATATTGGTGTCACAGTGCATTCCACTTTAAAGCCTCATTAAAGAACCTCAGCTTCATCCACATTACGGAAAAATGAATAGACGTGGCCCAGAAGAAATGGACTGAAGTGAACTATGACTGTTCAAGCTGAACTGTACATGCAACCTGATGTTTCCTGAAATACTATGGCACACCTAATATTTTGCGATACGCTGTGGTACACGGTACACCTAATGCATTCTCGAAACACTTTCACATTATACACACAAAGATAATCAATAGAACAGCCGCTAATTCACGGATCCACAAGGGATACAAAGGAATCAATAAAATATCAGTCCAAAACGTGAATACCCAAAACAACGTACACCTTTCTTCCGTTACCGGTTTTGAGTGGTTCTCCCACTCTTCATCAGACGGATCCTGTCCCGGGTGGGAGAACCACTCGAAACCGGTAACGGAAGAAAGGTGAACGTTGTTTTGGGTATTCACGTTTTGGACTGATACATTATACACACGCAGAATGTGTTCCCACTTGGCTCTGAGTCAGAGCGCCTCATGGCGTACCGTATTGAGCATATGCACACTATAATGACTGATCAACAAGCTATGTGAAGGACAATTTGTAATGAAAAGCTTTATGCAGTATGTATTTATATAAAAGTAAAATATATATCTGCAAATTATTCGTATTATGACATACGCCAATATGAGCCTCGTTGTAGGACAGGCTCATATGTTAAGCGGTTGCAACTTGTTTTCCTTAATTTACAACCTTCCTACGGAACTCATATGTATTTACAGGCTAGTTTTTGCTTATGTACAACCTGCCTACGAAGACTCATATGTGTTTTACATGCGACGAAGGGGCACTTTTTGTTCTAGTATTATAATCAGTCACAAACCAAAAAACCAATGTTTTAGACTTTAAAACGGCTGCCAGAGAGCCACCGGCTGCCGCAGCCGCCTCATAGTGGACGCTGCCGGAGGCCATCAGTGATCACTAAAACTTCGAAGGGGTCAGTTGCCCTATTTGGAACACTAAGTTAGCGATTTTGAGTGCTGAATACGTTATTTCGTGCGCTCTATATATCCAAAATCGACGAAAAACGTTGCCAGCTACTGTCTGGGATCCCATCAGCCACTGATTGTTTTTTTGTTGGAGGGTGATTTTTTATTTGTTAAAGCCTTAACAAAGAAAAAATAACTGACTTTCGAGTACTGCAACTTTTTGCGAATGTTTGATTTTTTGGTAAGCTTGCTGTAGTGGAATTTAAATTTTGTTTTCTGGGTTGATTTTGGGCGAAAAAGTGGGGGTAGGGAGAGTGAGGGGGAGCACGTCCCCGTTATCCGTCTTTGCCGTCTGACCTACCCATTTGGCTGGGTTGGTTCTAGAGATGAGATCAGGGCCGACAAAGCCCGGCCCGGCCCGGCCCGACGGGCCGGGCCGCGCAGACCTGGTTTTTAAACAGGGCCGGGCCGGGCCTGGAAAAAATTTACTAAGGGCCGGGGCGGGCCGCGCAGCTCCAAATGGAAAAAGCCCGGCCCGGCCCAGCCCTGTGCGGCCCTGCCAAGCCCTGACGCTTCTCACATTAATTTATCGCACTTTTACACTTTCCAATTCTAATAATTGTTTTTGACTTCCTAAATCTAAAATTTTTTTGCTTTCTTTGCATCAAATGAGACTTCATTTGCCAAATATTGTTTTTTCAAATTTTAGTTAATAAAGAGTGCCTCTTTGTGTACATAATACGTCTTCTTTTGAGTAACAAAACTTCAATTTACTATAATAGGTAAATGTTTTAAACTCACTAAAAACACAAAACTATTTCGGTAAATCGATCTCAGGCTAATTTAGTCTTCCTATTATATAATTTCCTTAGTAGGGTAGGATGCTGAAATATTCGTCATGCCAGTTTAAAGAGAACATGAACTTTGGATTTAGAGAATATTATGATTTTATTATAATAATATAATATTATAATATTGCGTCAGGTAAGAACACAAGGTTCTAAGTGTTTCAAAACTTTATAGAAGATTTTTATCTCGCCTAAAGGCGAGATAGCTGTTTTCGTTTCTGGCACAAAATGAACTGGGCATCCTCAACACTGAATCTTCAACCTATACTCAACACTGTGCTCACTAACTGTGTCAGTTTTTGTACGAAGAGGTCCATATTAGTAATTTCTCTATTTTGACCAAATTTTTGCAAATCCTAATTTTTTTGACGTTAGAAAAACTTTTTGGTATATGCTGCTATTATATTTCAAAGGGGTAGACTCTACATTTTCTTTTGGATTAATTTAGGAATTATCTTTCTCTAGCCCCTTGGTTGAAGTGACGATTTTAAGTGTCCCGATGGAATATGCAAATTAGTTTTATCTTAAGATGGCACTTAGTCACTTTGCAATGATCTAGTGCGGTAGCACAATTTAACCCTTAAATGCATAACATACTTTACTGGCTTAACGCAAAACCTGGGTCAATTTGACCCAGCACGAATTTTAGCTCCATGATGCAAGCTTTGTTATGAGGAAACTAAAAACCAAAGAAAAGCATCACGCTTCACCGAAGAGGCTGGAATCCCAATGCAATACCATGGATAGAAGCTCAAGACAATTTGTAGTCCAACTGCTTTCTTATCTGCGCAGTTTTGACGGACAGAAGAACAACAGTTGACAAGAAACGTAAAGATATATATCAATTATCAACCACTGTTTCCGGAAGAAAAATTTACGAAAATTTTACCGAGAAAAATATCATTATCATGGGGAGAACAACTTTTCTTGTACACAATGGGAATTATATGAAGACAGGGTTAGGGAATGTTAATTCATCATACTGGGCGTACATTAACATAAGGGTCCGGTCCTGGGGGGGGGCTTGTCACCAAAACGTTGTGAGGGGACTTGTACCTTGAACAAAAACTTTCAGGGGGGCTTGTACCTCAAAAATAAATTTGTAACATTTTTCAAAAAATTAACGCTAGTTTTATTAAAATTTACAACTTTTTGTCACAATTTGCAAAAAATCTTCAATTTTTGGAAAAAATTTCAAAATTTTGCTCGATTTTCCCGAAAAATTGACCATTTTAGCTAAAAATACCGGCGGAGCCAGAAAGTCTTTAAAATTTTACTCTAAAAACTAATTTTTTTGCTATGTTTGGTTGCCCCTTGGTCATTTTTTCGTTACCCTTTGTCCCCGACGGCGACAGGGCTTGTACATTGTCCGGGTTGGGGGGCTTGGACCCCCCAGACCTCCCTCGGCGTTAAACTATAATACTGGGAGTACTCATATTCAAGCGTTGCATTTCGTTTCCATTTGCTGACACTTAGTAATTTTGGCGTTTAGGCGTGACCCGACGTCGAGATATTGCTCCTTTTAGGAGCCAACTTGTTTAAAAAATAAGGGCTTTTCAGGGCCGGGCCGCGCCGCGCAGACCTAAACGGCGCTCAGGGCCGGGCCGGGCCAGGGCCTGAAAATTTTGATACAGGGCCGGGCCGGGCCGGGCCGGGCAGACCTAAAATTTGAGCAGGGCCGGGCCGGGCCGGAAAATTCGGCCCTGATCTCATCTCTAGTTGGTTCCGCTGTGCCCTTTCAAGTGTCCGGTTGGGTAAGGAGTTAGGTCGTCAAAAAATTTTCAAACGTGGTCAAATTTGGTATTGAATGAAAGCCCTTCAAGGGAACTGAGGAACTTTTGTCATGGAGCCACCCACCCAAACTTGGTGTGGAATATGATACGTTTGTCTTTACCTTTTCACCTTGAATTTAAAGGATAGACAAGGCCAACACACACATATTATCCTCTTTTGCGCAGAGCATTTTTGTTACTTGTATATATAAATATATGCACATTAGGGATGCACCCAGGCCCCGGCTCCGACCCCGGTAGTCAGTTCACGGCCGGAACTCATTTAAGTTTTCAGGTGTTTGTACTGTTATTTTACTATAATTTTGCAACAAATGAATAAAATGAGGGGAAGGCTGCCGAAAAGTGGAAGCGGCGGAAGAGGGGGAGTTTCCTAAAAGTGGGGGTCCTCACGGCGCTCTGTCACCTCCCCCCCTCTTAAGAATGCCTCACTAGAGTTTGTACCCGAGTTTAATCTAATATATACGCATTTTACACATAGATATTTTTTAATTTTTTGTTCTTCTCAGCAAATTTTGTGCGTCACCCTGAACTACTGGAAAGACTAGCACAAAGCGGATTACAGTTTCACAGAGGACATGTCTCGAATTTCACGGTGGTGTATGCAACTTGGCTCTAATGCCTGTGGTGCGACCTGAGGGTGATCTAGGCTCGGCGAGACAAAAACAAATGTGCGGGAAAACCCCAAATTTCAAAAGGAATTTTTTTCTAACCATTTTTCTAACCATCTAACTAACCATTAGTCCCACTTTTACTAGAAATGGCCTAAAAGTCACAAAAATGGCTTTTTTGGCCCTCTGGTGGATAGTAAATCGGTGTCACTGAAAACTATGAGCATACTGCCGAAGTCGCTGGATGTGACCAGTGGTCAGCATGGCTCCCGTGGTTCCTCGCCCGGGGTCAAAGTTGTGAAAATTCACAATAAACAGCGGTTTTCGGCGTTTTGTTTGGGGGGCATATATAGTAAATCGACTACGCTCGTTTCAATGAGCATATTATGTAGGGGCGCTAGCGCCCCTACATAATATGGGTGTAAAGCCCCCTGGAGACCGTGTTGGCCTGGTGCCAGCTAATTAGAGGTCTGGGAGTGGTAAAAAGGTTACCATCGTAAACAACTCGAGTAGTACTACAACTACCACCATACTTTTGGTTCGAATTCGAAACCTCGAATTTTTGCACTAGGCGATAGTTAGCGTGCGTTTGTTTTTTTCTCGGTGAATATCGCTTATTGGAAATGCATTTTACGGCTAAGTGTTGGAACGATGAGAGCATTTTGGCACCATACTACTATTATATGTTGGTAGACAGGATCCCCCCATGCTACCTTTTTTTGATCATTTTGGCACCTGGCCAATTTTGGCTCTGTGCCAAGGTCCCAAAGTCGAACTTTCGCTTTTTTCGCAAACTTTGGTCACACTTTTCTAGAACTGGGTAGAAGCTGGAGAGGTCTAGTATCTTTTGTTGAAAATTACCAGTAGGGGTGCATAAAGTAACGAGGGGGATTTTTTTAATTTTGCTCCCTAGCTTTCAAGAGACGTGCCCAAACTTTGCATTTTTTGGCCTGTTTTGGACGTGTCCCACTTTTACGAGAAATGCCCTAAAAGTCACTAAAAATGGCTTTTTTCGGCCATGGGGTGGTGCCCATATATAGTAAATCAGGGTCGCTGAGTCGATGAGCATACTGCCGATACCGTCCGAAGTGACCACTGGTCAGCATGGCTCCCGTGGTTCCTCGCCCAGGGTCAAAGGGCCCAGCCAATATGAGCCTATCAATGATTCAGAACTCATATTAGCTTTTGAAGGCTTGTCTGTCTTCCTTTCTCATGTGGAATTTTACTTGTTCCAGACCAGACATGTGCAGGAGGGGAAGTGGGGGGGGGTTAGCCGGCGGCCTCGCCGGAAAACCGGATTTTTCCGGTTTTTTGCCCAGAAAACCGGAAAAATCCGGATTCTGTGGGGGTGAGGGACCCCTCTGGGGTGGTGAGGTCCAGGTCCCCCCAAAGCACATGTATGTTGCAGACTGACATATTAGCACCTTTGTTTGTCACCATATTAGCAGCATGTTTCCCGCTTGTATACTTTTATTTATATGTAGGCGCATGATTTGTCAATTAACTACTGATACTTTCTATTTCCATGCAAACGCTATGATACTGCTGTCCCTTCATGGCAAAGCTGCCTTTTGGTCGATGGCTGCCCTTGTCTTTTGGCTGGCGCCCTGGCTTCATCTGATAAGGTATATAACCCAAACTGATTTGTATATATATATGATATATATAATATTGCTAAGGTATTCTACTCGTTATGTGCCAAATTTGGTTCAGAAAGGTAGCAGTGCCTGTGAGATCTGGCACTGATTTTTTCTTTGGGAGCTTTGCCACTGATCTTTTTTGGGAGCCTGACTATATGTATATATATATATATATATATATATATATATATATATATGTGTGTGTGTGTGGGTGTGTGTGTGCTTTTGCTTGAGCTAACTGTGTGAGCTAACTAGATGTTGAAGCCTAGCTTGTCCTCCTAAATTTGACCTATCACTTTTTGAAAAAGTGCGCGACTAATCTTAAATAATATTGTTATATTTTCTTAAGTGATAGTTGAGATTGTGAAAGCTAATAATGTCAAGCTATATAATGCGAACAGTGACTGATGGATTTTTCCGGAAAAATTTTGCAGAAAGAGTTGTGGTTTTTCTTCATTTTTTGCACTAAACAAATCAAAAGTCTCCGTTTTTGGAGAAAAATTCTTTTTCTCCCTGAAACTGTTTAAATTTCTAAAAATTTTCTAGGCTCTTTAAAATGAAATTAATTAAAAGTTTAAAGAACAGTTTTAGTGAAGTTTTAAAAAAATCATGTTCAGAAAATAAGTGGCGAAATATATATATATAGTTATTAATTACGTATAATCTTCTAAATTCACTGCCATTTACTGGAAGAAAAACCGGGAAAATGGGTCTGAAAAATCTGGAAAACCGGGGAAAACCGAGAAAATGCAATCCAAAACTCCGCATGAACCCAGCATAACGAAATGATTTTGGTTGTCTCTTCTCCGGGCAGGCGTCGATTGGTTAGAGGACCGGACCAAGCCGGAAATCTATTAACTGTAAGCCAGTGCTGACAGAAGTGGGCCGAAGCGAGTTTACTCTATGTAAATGCTGTGAAAGCACTTTTTTTCGCGTTTCCATTTTACATTGAAGCCGTTCAAATAGTGTTAGTAAAGTTTGAAAAATGTCTTTTGTCTGGCACGGCTTGCTCAGTGGAGGTGCTGCAGTGTCAATTGGTTCTCTCCGTTACGTATATATATATATATACATACATACATACATATATATATATATATATATGTGGTATATATGTATGTATGTACGTACGTACGTACGTATCTACGTATGCCAAACACTTGCACTATTTACTGTATGAACTTGTGTATTATATATACGTCTAATCGCTTTATATATACCGTCTCTGTAGGTAAGCATGTAGATATATATATACGTACGTAAGTGTTCTTCTATTGAGTTTATTGAAAGTTCTGTTAGGGAAAGATCCCAGAAGAAACATTTAAATTTAAACTTAAAAAATTCAAAGCTTGCCAATTCTGCCGCATTCCTAGAAGGATAATTTAACTATAAATAGACCATAAATCATTGGTATACAATGTACGTATTGCAAATTTTATTAGTTGTAATAGTACCATTGTCCATCTAACTGTATACATCTTTTGAAGCTTGATGTCTTGGACTTACAGTTTAGTTTGGACATTTAGAAATGAGGTTGTTGTTTAAGTTTAGGTACATAGTTGTTCAGGAGAATGTGTATACTTTTTTTACTGAATTTGTCTTCAACAAATTTTTAACTTTCTCATATCCCTACATATATACATATACGTATTGAATTGAGTAATTCGGATATTGAGTAGTAATAGGCGGGCAACCCTGAAATCAATTTTCTTCATATTTCGTCAATTGATTTGGTTTGGCAAGCCCAGTAAATCCTGTAAATATCTGTTTGTTTCGATGAGCGGTTCGCGCATACGGTCTATTTTTGTGAGTTTGCCAGGTCGGCTGTATGGTAAATTTTATGTTTTTACTTTGCGTGGTACTAAGGCATAATAAGGTTGCTAGGTCAAAAAACTGTGAAAATGCGTTTACTGATAATGGAGACTTAAGCGAAGTTCTGATCGCTGCAAACTGCCGAATATGAATGCTAGAAAGCTCAAATTTACAGCGATAGGTGGCCCATATATGGCGCCTGTAGTATTAAAGTTTGGCCTGTCTGACTTTACTCTGTCGGCCTGCACACAATTTTAATTTGTGAAGTCACACGGCGACGTCAGTGACAGAGTCGAAAATCAATAATTTTGCTGTAACCCACTGAATGTGCGGAGTTGGGCTCTAATATTCGCTGGTTTTCCTTTTGCTCCGGGTTGCTACAAGTGCTGAAAGTTTGAGCCAATTCGATTTGTGAATGTTGTCCAAAGTTTGGTTAACCATACCAGAAATCGGCTCACATATCTAGGATATATAACGACGATGATATATAACCCACGAACCGTTCATCAAAATAAGCTGATACTTGCAAGTTTCTTGTACCTGTAACGCCTAGGCACCTGACAGAATACAATGCAGACCGATATTTCAAGCTTATCCATCCCGTCTCGGGAATCGACTCAGGAATGTATATACTCCAAATTTTATCTCATTTTAAAATTCTCAAATCTTTCGGATTCAGAGTTTGTAGGCAGAGGCTTTCCTTTCCCATTTCGAATGTTGTTTGTGACATTTTGAACAGTTTAGCCATTTAGAACAGTTTAGCTGACAATTTGTTTCAATTTTATAGATATATATATTTATACGTAACATCTTGCATACATACGTATATGTAATTTTGACTTAGCTATTCACCACAGCTGCAGAGATTTCCTGAATGATGGTGAGTGAAAAGAGGCGAGTTTTTGGTATGCGCATGTAGACCTTTAGTAAATATGCAAATATCAGCTTCTTTTGATGAGCTTAAGGGGGGGGCTACTAAATGATTGCCCCGACTTCGTCCGATTAGCCTACTTTTTGGCGAAGATATATAGCATGGGTGTGGTCATAAAATATCGGGTACTGAGATCTTAGCTGCATTCCAGCCATGTGCAGCCGTCGGGTTTATGTGCCCGCCCCCCCCCCGTTTTTCACAACTACCAACATAATTAATTAAAAATCCCTGCTGGCTGCAAAACCCTAGCTTCAAAGATGCCATTTGCAAATATGATTTGGCACATGTGCCCCTATCTGCAGAAAAATTCTAGACGTCTGTATCTTATCTGTATCTCTGGGAATTACTCATCAAAGTTGAAGTTTCGGCAAAAATTTAAAATTTTTTTGGCTAACGAAAGGAAAATTAGGCCAAAAAGTAGGCCAATCGGACAAAGTCGGGGCAAGTCGATTTTAGTAGCCCCCCCTTAAACACATAAGCATAGAGCGAGTGAGCGTACCCCGTTTCTCTAGGTATTGTTTTGCGGGGGGGAGTGGGTCACTAGGGTCTGATTTGCGGGGGGGGGGGGGGGGAACCGTTAGCGAGCAGGGCATAGTTTTTGCCCTGATAACATATAGTGTGCCTAGTGGCACACTCTTATATTATGTACTCTTGGTGTGACAGTAGTTGATTCCGTACATGTTTTCTTGTTAATTTCTGTATTTACACATATATAGTGCTTACTTATTATGCATTATAGAACGCTTCGCCGATTAAGAAGAGCAGCGGTGGTCGTAACCCTTTATTTAAACGTCCTCTAAGAAGTCCTGGTAAAGAAAATCGTTCAAAGGGAAAGAAGGTGAAGCGGCAGCTTGCTGGATTTACAGTGGTAAGGAATTTAAATGAACTGCTAAAGCAAAGCAAATCCTTGTTGATTGCAGATCTAATTGACTGAGTTAATCAATATTACTGAATAATTACTATGAAGTCTAACAATGGAATTATACAAATAGCTAATCTGCGTTGTTTACAGCTTGTTAACACGGAGTTAACATTTTTTGTATGTGGGAACATTTTCTATTTAATATTTAAAGAAAAGTCCTACCTACATTCTGGCATTTTTTAGGGTTTTGAAAGTGGTGGGGCGAGCCAATGGTTAAATATACCGAAATTTTTAGCGAAAAATTAGCATTTTTAAGGTAAAAACGCAAAAAATCGCTGTTTTTAAGCTTAAAATTAAGTCCATAAATTAGCTAAAAATTGAGAAAATTTTTGAAAATGTGAAATCAAAAAACTAATTTTTTGACACTTTTGGGCAACCCCCAAAAAAGTGGGTGGGGGCTTGCCGAAAAGTGGGGGGCGAAAGTGGGGGGCTCCGAAAAGTGGAGGGGGGACCGAAAAGAGGGGGGGCCCAACCCCCCCCCCCCCACTAAAAAAATGCCAGACATTTGGACTGCTTGCAAATATAGAGCGGCTTGAGTGCGACGGTGTTGGCGATTAGGATAGAAGCACGATAAGGTGCATGGATTAGTTTGGACTATGTTAACGACAGAGAGTGAGGCTTGTTATATTGTAATATTGTAATATTATATATGTTATGTGTTATATATTTGTTGCAATTGCATGTGGTTTTCTATGTTTCTAGGCGGAAAGTTCTATTAACCCCGATGGAGTGCCTGTCAATTGCGTTCAATCTTTACCTGACAATTTCAAATCCCCATTTTCCTTCAATGATCTGAACGGAAACTGCGGCCTTTACCTAACAGCGTATCGGGAACTCGTCGGACCCAGTACTCGACCGTTTGAGAAGAACTACTATTCTACGTGCCTGGAAGAGTATGCCCGGCGTTCCCAAAGTTATCGAGAGGTTTGTTTAAGTTTCACTGCATTAATCTGTTGACCTAACGTTATTTTTAAGCTACTACATTACATAAATATATAGCTTGCTGTGCGCAGACGCGGCCCCCTGGAGACCGTGTTGGCCTGGTGCCAGCTAATTAGAGGTCGGGGAGGGGTCCGGGTGGGGTACTCATAAAGCAAGTACTACAAGTACCATCATACTTTTGGTTCGAATTCGAAACTTCGAATTTTTGCACTAGGCGATAGCTATATACCGTGCATTTGTTATTTTTCTCGGTGAATTTCTTGTTTCTTGTGTATTAGGCCCATATGTAATGCTATGCGACAAACCTCCTCAACTGTGTGAGTGTTTTAATATTGATTGACAGCATTTTGCTTGTTTCAGACTGTATTTGACGATGATAAAGAACTAAGAAAGTTCAAGGATGACTGTATGCGATTGGCCAGGAGGGACTATGATTATGCTTACACGTCAAATTCCCCGCATGCGAACAATTCTAAGAACAGAAAGCAGCGCCGTCTATATAGGGCTCAAGATAAGGCGAAGAAGGAAATAGCGGAGATTACTGAGCGCATTCAGCAACTCGAAGACATAATTTCCTTTCGTAAAAAGGAACGTGCGACAGTTACTTCGGAGGAAAGCCGGAAGCAGTGCGAAGACGACCTTCGTGCCAACAGAAACGAACTGGAAGCCTTGTTGAAGAAAAGGAAGGTCGTGGACACAAATCTGTCTGCTGCTGAGAGAAAGCAGGTAACTGAATAAACAATCTATCAACGCTTTTTGTAGATATTCAGACATATGAATTTTATGTCTAAGGTGGATGGTGGAGTAAGAGCTGAGTGTGTTTTCAAAAATCCCCCTGAGCAAGAGACTAAGCACGTTTCAGTATACCATACGCTTTAGCCAAGCCAACTATTCATCCTTAAATGATCGGTAATTGGATATCATTGCGGTGGAAAGACAACAGGACTCTGTGATGTAGGCGTAAGGCCTGACAAAGGGCTAGCTCCCTTTCTATAGTTGCAGTCAACATTTTTGTTGTCACTACTGACATCGGGCTGTGCATCCGGAGTTAAGCATCTGCGTCTTCAAACCATCTCTACTAGGCTGGAGTTATCTTCGGAGTCAATTTTACCTTACCTACCCTACCATCATACCATGAATGCTGTCAGAACTAGAGAGAGTTTGGTGAAAATTCGAGGGAGAGATTACTCCCAATTCTGCCATGTAGTGGCAAAAATTACGTTACATCTACATTACCTTTTATGTTTTAATTTTGGAAGTTAATGCAGCAGGCGTTCTTGTCTCCTTAGGCTTGGGTATTACATGGCTCCGACCCAGAACACGTTCACTGTTGTCAAAATTTTGCTTATCGGCAAACTAATCAATCTTTTGTTGTGCTCGTGATTTTGAGTAGACAAGCTTATTTGAACTTTAAAATTTGAATTCATCGTCTTTTATGCTAATGCTTTTAGAACGAAAGACATTGCATAACCGAAAGGACGGAACCTGATCCATATGACTTTGTGGATTCTGGCGAAGAGAATGAAATTGCTGACGACTATGTACCAAACTGTCTGACAGAAGCGAACAACGGACCTGGGGTGAGAAAGAGATTAGTTTTACGTATTTTGTATCCACACCAATATCTTACCTGTGGTGATTCCCCTTAACATATTCTTTCTGGAATGGTTGAGTTACAGACAAGTTGTTTCAAGTTCAAGAAAACTTGCATTCTATTATTCTTTTCCTATTGAATATTCTGTGTTTCCTTTAGACTAGTTGTGCAATGTTTTGTAGTCAATCGCCATTAGCTATATAGCAGTAATTGCGTCCAATGGAACGATCTCTCAAGCTGTACATTGTCTCATTTTGTTTTCAAGACAACCGTTTTAAATTTCTTAAATATTTCAATCCGTCAACCAATAAATCAACACAGGTTTTGTATGTATAGCATTTAAATTAAAAAATTGTAGACCGACTGATCATTTCAACGCCTAAGTATGTAGCTGAAGACAAGCTTCTATTCAACCCAATAGCTTGGGGATTTTATTTTTCTCTTTTTTCCTAAGAAGAGACGAGGTACAATATATGATTTTTTTAATTTCAGCAGAGTCAATCTAATCATCCAAGTGTGACGCTATCTGGTCAGCAAACAGTCCATGATCATGCTAACCCGTCGCATTGCCTGCCTAACCAGGCCCTATCGCCTTTTCAATTTCAATCTGTACCAGGAGAAGCAGTGCTTCCGCAGCAACGCCAGCCTTGTGGTCAGCCCCCATCTTACCACCATCATCAGCAAGTAGCCAGCACCCTCCGGTCTCAGCAGGTGGCGAGAACCCTCCAGCCTCAGCAAGTAGCCAGCACCCTCCGGTCTCAGCAGGTGGCGAGAACCCTCCAGCCTCAGCAAGTAGCCAGAACCCTCCTGTCTCAGCAGGTGGCCAGACAGCAGGTTGCGATAACCCTCCAGCCTCAGCAGGTGGCGAAAACCCTCCAGCCTCAGCAGGTGGCGATAGCCCTCCAGCCTCAGCAGGTGGCGAAAACCCTCCAGCCTCAGCAGGTAGCGAGAACCCTCCAGCCTCAGCAGGTGGTGAGAACCCTCCAGCCTCAGCAGGTGGTGAGAACCCTCCAGCCTCAGCAGGTGGTGAGAACCCTCCAGCCTCAGCAGGTGGGCAGAACCCTTCGGTCTCACCAGGTGGCCAGAACCCTTCGGTCTCACCAGGTGGTCAGAACCCTTCGGTCTCACCAGGTGGCGACAACCCTCCTGTCTCCGCAGGTGGCGAGAACCCTCTGGCCTCAGCAGGTCATCATGATCCCTCAACATGCAATACCGAAATGGGTTTTACTAAACCAGCTAATAACTGCTGCCAAAATGATATTAATGTTGCACCTCCAGACAACGCTAGCACTAATTTGTCGGCGGAAGACACGGTGCCTGTTTCCGAGAGTGATCAGGATAGCGTTAAGCAGTCTGCCGAATGTCCGGCGACTCCTGATTTTAGTCGCAGTAGGTCGACGGATACCTGCGAAGAAAGTGATTCTTTAACCGAGCCTACAGCATCTGATGAAAGTAGACTTCTGCGGCGACTTTCTTCAGATGAATACTTAAGGCTCTTACCGATGCAGTTAACAATATTGGACACTTCGCCTCAAGCTGAGGTATATATTATTGTTTTCTTTTATCTTGGAAGCATTGGCGCACTTTAAATTGAGGGAGGGTGTCCTGTTTCTCCGTAAAACTCACCAAAACAGCAGTTTCTTCCACTCCTCTAATCTCTCCTTGGGAAGACTCTCTACGAAAATGGAATGGTGTCATTTTGTAATCTTCCAAATTCCAAAAAATTCTGTTCGCAAACCTTTTCATACAGAACCACCTCCCCCTCCTCGTAAATATGCCAATTTCGCCATTGTACGTGGGCTAGATGGTGGTGGTTGAATTGTGGTAAATTTTTACGGTACTCCACGTCTTAGTTACCAGGCTTAACTTGTGTTAAAAAAGCTCTCCTACAAAGTCATCAGGTGCCGTTACTGTTGTGTTTGTACACTCTTCTGTAGACCCAGAGTAGGAAGTGTTTACCCGCGGATCCGGCCGTCTCAGATCGGGTACGGGTCGAAACTTTCAATCCGCGGAATAAACTGGTTTGAGATTTTACCTGAAGATTTGTATTTATAGGCAAACTTTCCCGCTCATTTTCAATTTTAGAACAAAAACTTTCATTAATGAGAACACTGTTTTAAGACCGAATAGCTTAGTTTAGTCAACTACTAATTGTAACATTGATTTTTTACTTCTATTTTGACAAAGCTTTAATCAAAACCAAATTTTGGATTTGTATAGACGTAGTCCAATTTTAGGGCAGGTCAAGTGGATCCTCCCTAAACAAAAGGCCGAGTGGGTGAGGGTCAGGGGTAAGCAGGTTGCGGGTTCCCGGGTGCAGTAGCGTTGACACAAAAAATTTCAGGGGGAGCCGTTTTGACCAAAGACTTTGGGGGATTTTCTGTTTCTGCACTACAATTGCATGCACGCTACGTACGTACAACTATAGGTTGACGTATTAGCATTTCTTTTCTGAGATCCACGCGCCAGCCTGTTAAAACCGGAAGAGGTCCCCCTGGCATTTTTTTAGGGTTTTGAAAGGGGGGGGCTTTGCTCCCCCCCTAGGGAGGGGGAAGTGGGGGGGGGGGCATTCGAAAAGTGGGGGGGCGAGTCCAAGGTATCAAATACCAAACTTTTTAGCAAAAAATTAGCATTTTTAGGTAAAAACACAAAAAAATCGCTGTTTTTAAGCTTAAAATTAACTTATAAGTCCATAAATTAGCTAACAATTGAGAAAATTTTTGAAAATTTGACCTCAAAAGCCTAATTTTTCGACACTTTTGGGCGACCCCCATAAAAGTGGGGGGGGGGGGCTTCCAAAAAGTGGGGGGATGAAAGTGGGGCGAAAAGCTGCGGGGGGCCCCCCACCCCCCCCCCCCCACTAAAATAATGCCAGTCCCCCGAGACAGAGTCATGTTTTTACAAAGACTACTTACTACTACGTACTATTACGGAGACAATTTTTCAATTTTATGATTAGAACGCCATGGAAACATTTAATTCTTTACGCTGTATGTGTATCAAATATAATTCAAAATTTTGTCAATTTAGCTGCTATTTTCTACTTATACTGTCTTGTTCGAAAAATCAGACTAAGAGCTCCCATTAAGAACAGGGGATTCGGAGCTTATGCCAATGTTTTAAGCATATGGTGCTTAGAATAAACACAGGAATAATTCAAAAGCATTTATACAAGTCTATCTAATAGATTGTAGTATGCTAATTTTAGTATTGTATTCTGGTATTATAAAAATAATATTTAGGTATATAACTCAATTGTATAATCTTCGCACCGAAGGCGCTAAATTTTTTTAATAAAGTATAAAATGCATTAACTTCAGTACAATTTGTGCATGGTTATAATAAAACTAAGCAGCCGTGCTGCGCGCGTCCCTAAAATTTTCTTTGTGCCCAATGATTTCCAGGGGGGCAAATTTATTTCGGGGAGGGCGGCCGCCCCCCGCCCTCCCCCGTATCGACGCTAGTGCCCGCGGGTCAACTTTTTTGACCCGATTCCAACTCTGTGTTAAAGTGCGCCTTATGTAGGCCATAACTGGTTGTCGTTCATTGGCAAAATGCCCGAACTAACTTAAATAATTCTGATCAAACTGATCTAAAGCTTGGACTTGCCCCTGCCTGGAATGTTCTAAAGCTTAGATAACTATTTATGTCGCATGAAGATTGAAAAATCATGCAACTGCTCATTGCATGACTGTGCCCTGCACGTGAGTAAGTGCATAGCTCGTTTACGAATTTGCGCAAATACATAAGCGACCCATACGTTGATTCTAGTGTATATAACATTCATGAATTTGAGTAAAAGCATGATTTATCTATCTTCATTCGACAAGTGCACATTAATACGTTATTATTCGGACACGCATCTCTTTGAAATCTTTACGATTTAGTCTTCTCGACGCTATCCCAAGCGTAGCCCACCAAAGAAGGTTAATGTATATGACGTGATCGATTCCCCTGAAGAAAGTGGCGTAGAAATACGATACGATCAATTGAAAGAGAACTGCTTGTTTGCAACCCAGTTCTTCAGAAAGGGGGATCCCGTAATAGAATATCGAGGCGAGCATATAACCAAGGCCCAAGGAGAAGCCCGCCTGGAGGAGTATAAGAAAACGGATGGCCACTCCTACATATTTTTCTTTCGGTGTGACTACAGCAATCTTCGGTGCATCGATGCTACTCATACCACTGGTAATCTTGCTCGCTTCATCAACCATGACATGAACAGTCCAAATTTGAAGCCCAAAGCTGTCCATCATAAAATTCCGCGTGTTGTTCTTTTTGCTCTTCGAGATATTAACCCTGGAGAAGAGCTTCTATATGACTATGGGGACCGAGACGAGGACGTCATGCAACTGGAGTGGTATAATCCTCCGAAAAAGACTGCCTAAATAGCTTAAGTAGCATGTGAACCTTTGTGTACGTTATATTATTGCTTGGTATTGATGTTTGTTGTAGATTAACACGTTATCGAATCACTGTTTCCTTCTGCTAACTAGTCGCTCCAAAATTTGGTCATCTGCTCAAACCGCTAATGAAATCTCAATGGACGAGCTTTTTAAAGAATGTGCAGATATTGGAAATGCACTTGTATCCAATTCGCAGTTTGAAAAACTGTAAGTTTGCTTATGCAGTTTGTATATGATGAATAGTTGAACGTAATCTAAAAAGGAAACAGTGATTCAATTTCGTCTGCTTGTTCCATGTCAGTTTACGAGTTTGTCCAAATCGGGTTTGCTTTTCCAGGGTTTGTAATTATAGCTTATGCATTTTCAATTTGGCTTAGTTCTATATAGCTTTCGCTTTGTATTTAGTTGGTTTCTGTGTTAGTACGTATACGCTCTTAATCTTGCTTCAATAGCTATATATGTAAGGTAAAAGTGTACTTAGAATAATTTGTCTGTAATATGTGTGGAGTAGACAGATAGATGTTTTGTCACAGATTCGAGTATGATTGTTTCGCGATGGCATAGATGATATGCGGAGACGTATACCTACATATATACATATATATAATTTGTAGTTTGCTGTCCAGTGTCTGGTCTCTGTTGTTAATTAGTCAAGTCTGTTTTATTGTGCAACGTACGATGCTGGTGCTTTGACGGTTTCTATTTGATGTCTCTCTTGTTATAGTTTGGTGTGTGCTGTCGTCGTGTATATGTTTAAGCAGTCGCTGTCATAATAATACTTGTTTGTTGAATGCCGTTTCAAATGTCAAATTGCTACAGGATGTCGTGGTGTTCTTCCTCGATAGCTTAAAATTTCTGGCTGGCTGCTGATGACTGGCTGCAGTACCGTATGTGCTATGTGCTGTTACGTGTGTTTTAAATAATCTGTTCAAACATGGTTGTTTCATTCCTTCAGTTTTTAAGTTGCTGGATTATTTTCATTTCTGCTTGTACGTACTGTCACGTTTTAAATACTGTTTAGTCTTCAGGTTGTAGTTTAGCGGTTCAGTAGCTTAGTTGTTCAGTAGTTTAGTTGTTCAGTAGCTTAGTTGTTCAGTAGTTTATTTGTTAATTCTGATCTACACTTAGTTAGTTTATTTGTTTCTTCGTTATTGTAGGCATTGGTGTGGGTAATATCATTTTGGCATAAATTGTATTCAGCCTATGTTATCAACCAACCAAAATTGTGTTCAACTTGTGTAAAATCGTGCTCCAATTGTGTTACCAAAGAGTGTTCTCGTTCTATAATTTATTTTGTAAATTTGTAGATACCTTGGCAAATTTGAACTAATTTGCTGAATATTAAATCGGTAGTCAAACTCTAATGTCAAAATTCAAAAATTCCTGTATTAATGAAACTAGAATCAGAAATCGACAATTTTTGATAATCTTCCCGGTAGTTTTCACCTATATACACTGTAGTCTAGGTTTTGTCGTGAAAACAATAGCTAAGGCTTTGCTCTTGTACTGTTTACACTTCCCTCTCCACTCCACTTTCGTTGTATTTAGTTGGTTTCTGTTTTAGTACGTATACGCTCTATTCTTGTTTCGAAAGCTATATAGCTAAAAGTGTACTTTGTTTACTACGTAGAATAATTGTCTGTAATATGTATAGATTAGTCAGATATATTATTTGTCACACATTCGATTATGATTGCCTCACGATGTGTGTTGCTATGCTGCATTTTCGGTTCAAACATGATCCCTCAGTTTTTTTAAATTTTGTATGAACTTAGTTGACAGGAAATGTTGTTTGCTGAAATTTAAGGGGAGTGCATTAAAAATTTGTGTTGCTTTTGTGTAGACATATACCTACGTATATATATATATATATATATATATATATATAATTTGTAGTTTGCTGTCCTGGGTCTGATCTTTGTTATTTGATATCTCTTTTGAACTTAGACATAATACGTAGTATATTAGTTTGGTGTGTACTGTCTTCGTGTATATGTGTAGCAGTCGCTGTCGTAATAATACTTGTCTATTGAATGCGTTTAAAATGTCAAATCGCTACAGGATGTCGTGGTGTTCTTCCTCGATAGCTTAAAATGTCTGGCTGGCTGCTGATGACTGGCTGCTGTACCGTTTGTGCTATGTGCGGTTACGTATGTTCTAAATAATCTGTTCAAACATGGTTGTTTCATTCCTTCAGTTTTTAAGTTGCTGGATTATTTACATTTCTTCTTGTATATACGTACTGTAACAGGGTATTTTACAAGGGGGCGCCCCCCACGACATCGACGCCCCCCGAAAACGCTTTCCCTCCGAAGTCCCCCCGCGGGATTTTGGGCTTCTCCCTTTATGAGGTCTACATTTTTGCCAAAAAATGGAGGAATTCTCAAACATTTTTCCGGCTTCGCTGGAGATTTTTTTCGTGAAAAGAACTAGCTTAAATTCTGGCATTTTTGAGAACTTTGCGTTTCTATTACGCCAAAAAATACGATTTTTGAAAAATCCCCCTCCCGCGAAAATTTTTGCCACCCGGGCACAGCCTCCCGGATAAAAACTCCTTAAAAATACCCTGTGTGATGTTTTTACTACTGTTGAGTAGTTCAGTAGCTTAGTTGTTCAGTAGCTTAGTTGTTCAGTAGTTTATAGTTGTTCAGTAGTTTATAGTTGTTCAGTAGTTTATAGTTGTTCAGTAGTTTATTTGTTAATTCTGATCTACATTTAGGTAGTTTATTTGTTCTTCGTTATTGTAGTCATTGACGTGGCAAAAATCATTTTGGCATAAATTGTATTCACCCTGTGTTACCAACCACATTTTGGCATAAATTTTATTCACCCTGTGTAACCAACCAATCAACTAAAGTGTGTTCAACTTCTGTTAAATCGTGCTCCAATTGTGGTACCAAAAGTTTATAAAAGGAAGAGAGAGACACTCAGCTCTTTCTAGTGGTTTGCTTGCCCCGACTTTGTCCAATTGGCTTACTTTTTGGCGAAGATATAGAGCATGGGTGTGGTCAAAAAATATCGGGTACTGATATCTTAGCTGCCTTCCAGCCAATGTGCAGCCGTTGCGTTTATGTGCCCGAATGTTTTGTGAAAAAGGGGGGGGGGTCGGGCACATAAACCCGGCGCCTGCTTGCGCCCCTCTGCCGTTTTACCGGTTGACCGGAAGGACTTCTTCGCCGGAACTGCTCAGTTTTTTGTCGGGTCTTATTGAAAGTTTTTAGTTTTTCTATATTCCTGTTTTTTTGAATTCTTACTTTTGTTTTATGAGCTTTAGTTTTTATTATGTTAGCTGAGGACAAGTTGAAGTTGGTTTTTACCCCATTTCCTTAATGAAACAATTCAGAAAAAACATGTCACACAATACCTCGCAAGTGATTCAGTTCTTGTACGTGTTCGCTGCACATGGCTGGAAGGCAGCTAAGATCCCAGTACCCGATATTTTTACCACCCCCATGCTCTATATCTTAGCCAAAAAGTAGGCTAATCGGACGAAGTCGGGGCAATCATTTAGTAGCCCCCCCCCTTAAGCCTGCTAGTTCCTCGGCACATTAAGGCCAAAATCAAGGGGGTGGTACCGGTAAACGTTGTTAATCATGTGTTTATTGCGTCTATCAAAAGATTCTGACTCGCGAAAACTGACCACATTCCGAGGAATTTGGCTGCCTGCGCGGCGTATTGGAAATCTGCCGAGGAAACCTGCAAATTGGGTTGGGAATTTGCTGTTTGTGTTTCAGTGTCGGAAGACTCCACGGAATGCTGCTCTTCCGTCTGGAATTTAGCAGGTTGTGCTGAGCGATAAACAAACTCCGCGGAAAGCTGCCGATGGTGTTGGAAATTAGCAGATTGTGAAAATACAAAAGCAGATTCCTCGGAATGTTGCCGATTGTTTTGGAATTTGGCAACCTGGCTGAGGACCCCTTGGATTTTTGCTGATCGTCAGAGAATTCCATGATCTGATCTGATAACAGCCCATACCCAAACGGCGAATTCCTCTTAAGCTTGGACAAATCCTTTGTATTGCCTTGATTCAATGATGTTAATAAAAAGAAGTAAAGAATGAATTAGGAATTAAGTACAAAGAATTATTTTCCTTTGTTGAACAGATAAATTTATTTCTACTGTTTAATTTGTTTATTATTTATTTAATTTTACTGTTTTAATAGAACAAGAGTAATCTATGTCTGCACTTAGTTGGCAGCATTCAATACAGGCATTCGAGAAACTTTAAAATTTGCATTATATAATGTATTTAGTCACTCTAGTTGCCATAGCTTCTTCTAGTCCCCAGTAACTTCTAAAATAAAACATAAAACGCAGGTGTTTACCCAACATAAAAAATTATTCACATAACGTTGTCAAAGCAATTAAGGTCAAGAGTTAGACCTAAAATGTCAATAAGTTACGATAAGTGAAAATAAGTCAAGATAAGTGAAAATAAGTCACGATAAGTGTTAATAATTCTCAATAATAAGTCTCGGCAAGTCCTGGAAGCGGCAGAAGCCAATGCTATCAACACCTAAATCCGGCTACAGTCACCAGTTGGATAAGTTCACGGGTTAAACAAAGCCAAAAAACCATGGTTAGCGACACGGGATCTAAAGATGGGAAAAGTAGGCAAAATCCAGGTTGTCCCTACAATTTAGCTGGTCTCTTTGTAACGAAGAGCGGTTTCATAATATCTAAAAAAGAGACCCCAGCTATTCGACAGTGGAATCGAATGATGTGGCCGATGAACCACGAAAAAATTTACTTTAGTCTGCAAATATCTGGAAGATTAAATTACTTCGAAAACGCAGCAAAGTAATTAGTTAGTTAGTTAAAGTTAGTTTCGTTGTATTCATTAGAAAGAGCAACTAGACGCAGATAACACTGGCCCCAGAAAAGCTCAAAAGCAGTTAAAGTTACAAAAGTCTATTTAGGCTAAGACACTAGATAATTGATTAAAAGCTAAACAAGTATAAAGCAGATCCACTACCAACACAGAATATTGAATCAACTTGTTTCTGAAGTTGTATCTTCTGGAAAACACACAAGAAAAAATTTAACTCCTGAACATTTTATATTTCGCTGGTTTGAAATCACTAGAATAGCGAAATGCTTTTTTGAGAAAGAGAAAACTAAATACATTGACAACAAAAGTCATTGTACATACATTGCTATTTTAAGAAGGTTATAAAGCAAATATATACAAAGCTAATACTAAGCTATGGTAGCTAAAATACTAAGCAATGATTATAAAATACCATAAACACGTCCATTAACAGTATTTGCAGTCACGGCAACCTGGGTTATCGACTTAAACCTTTTTAGAGGCTGATTAAAATTTGCCTCAAAAATAAAATTGTTTGATTTAGAGGATCTAGGAACGGTGGCAGTAAAGTTAGAAACGGTTCTTCTTTTCTGGAAAGACAAAACAAAATTTTGAGAAAGAAATGGCATTGAACAGAGATTGCTACATCAAACCGTTTCAAAGTAAATATATACACAGGAAATCCATAAGATACACAGTTATAAAAGATCACAAACGCGTCCATTTGCAATATTTGCAGTCACATCTCAAGTGGGTTCTTTGTGAGTTGGACAGAGCACTGGGGTGAAACCAAATTTAGTTAAACATTAGGGTCAAAAAATTTGCTGGAGGCGGTTCGGGGGAGAGCGACAAGTTTCGTTAAAAATTTTGAAAGCATAGCACCAGCTCCCCCTCCCATAGGTGTAACGGAGATCTGAGGTGAGTCCCCCAACACAAATTTCTGGGGGGGGGTTGAAAAAATACACCCCCACCGTACACCTATGCACCCTCCCCTCCCCTCCAAAGACACTATGCCCTCCCCAGATTTGTAAGCCCAGGAATGAAAGTTTAGCTTAGAAACAGACTCTGAAAAAAACATGTTACGAAACATTCATAAAAAAATGGGCGGTTAATTGATTGTCAAAAAATAAATTCTTTTGAAAAGAAGAACATTTCTGTTCTCACATGCGTAGTATTGATTATATTGGAATTCATGTTTTACATTTTATGTTTAAGTCCAACTTTAAGTTAATATTAAGTTATATATACTTAAAATTTAAATACTCAGATTCATATCTATTGTTATGAAAAACTTACAAGTAGAGAAAAACATCGAAACTCTAAACGTATCTAAATTAGACAAGTGAGAAAACTTTAAGAACCTATGAAAACTTTATGCCCAGCAAATGCCGGCATTTCAATTCAGTCACATACAGAGATACAAATATGTTATACAGAGACACATACAGGAAGAGGTAAATGTCTCAATCGATAGATACGTGCACTGTTTTAGGCCTATGCGTGTTTACAACTCAAAGTGAAAGAAAGGTCATTGACTAATGCTGAAAAGGGTCCTCCTAGAACTAGAACTGGAAATTAAGAGTTAAGTGGTTCAGTATAGTATACAGTATGTGTATACTTGCACCATATGTGTATGCATGCAATATATGCATATATCTATACGCATACATTTCCGTGTAACATGTTATGAATAGATTGGTCAGTGTTATTGGGCTGGTGCGTATTGTGTTTAATTGGAGTATTTTCTGTCATTTCTGATTCTTAGTTTTATTTTCACAATCTTCATATTTAACTTCATCTTTTTTAAGTGTGGAGTATTCTATACTGAAGTCAAGGTGAAGTTCTGTAGAGTGAGCATTTTTGAACATTTTTTTAGTTTTTTCCAAGAATTCACACTCTATGTAAATAATTGAATCACTAAGCTGATTGTAGCAATTATTTTTAATTTCAGTATACATCGTGTTATTTTTCGAATAACTTGATTTCATGCAAATTAGTAACCATGAAGGGCAGAATTTGGCTTTTTGGTTATGCACGGCCGCCGCATTTTTACGTCTGTTCCTTATTCAAATTCCTGCCTTTACTTCACTGCCAATTGCCATGCCTGAAACTCCCGGTAAAGTGACTGCTATTTGTTCATTATTGTTTAAGCAACAAAAATTTGCTATAATTTTACTGGAATTAACGTTTTCATAGTTATTATGAACGCATGTTGTGACGGGGACTATTTTCATGTATTCTAATAAGAAAGCAGTTGTGTTTCTTGCAAAGCTTTCTATTGTTCGCAGCAGTTCTCCTAAGGCAGTTCCGCCATATGCTAAGACTTGAATAATGAAGCAACTATGAAAATTATGACAATTAGTCTGACATTCCTTTGCACGATTTTAATATATTCTAGACAACTTGTTAACATCTATAAACTCTTTCAGCAAATCTAGTGATTTTCTTCAATATTTCAAAGCTGGGTGAAGCCGTTTAGCAAAACTGACGTATAGTGATTTCATAGTCTAAACCATACATGCGCTTTGGGGTGATCCCCCTCCCCCACCCTTCCCAGATGAGATATTAGACAGTACGTTAGGAACGTTTTGAAGATAATGAGTAGTGGTCAAAAAATGAAATATTTTCGAGTTTGACAAACCAAATTTATATTGAATTAAAGCTTTTGATGTCCCGTGCAAGGGCTTTAGGTGTTAGCTTTTCTGATGTAAGCTATATGTTGGACTCAAACTTGCCTAGCTTTCAGAAATATGTGGAATACATTGTACCATACCTGAAATGGGAAATAATTGCAAAGTCACTAGGAACTCTGGTACCCGGAGATGACCTTAATCAAGCATTTACTTTGTTACTATTTCTATTTTAGAACGTGCAATTCTGACGAAGGCATATCCACGCATAAAGATTTACTTCCGCATGAAGGCAAAGCTTCGCGCTGCTTCCAGAAATTGGGTTGCTGTTTGTATATCCAATTACCGCCACAATCGCTTGGCCAAAGCAAGAAAACAAAACTTCGATTCAGCAGTTAATCAAGCGCCAAAGATATCAACGAAGGTGTAGTAAGTAGATCATACCAAACTAAAGTTTTTGTATTTCGCCGTAGACTATATGTAAGCTCCAAGCTATTATTCTTTCAATTACGATTCTGCTTGGTAACATAAGCTTAACCTAATGGTGCTATACTTATCGTACCTTGTCCATCGGTATGTGATCAGCTAAAATACCAGTGTTGTTACTGTGCCTCATCTATTGACTAACTTAACGGCTTCGCCTAAATCTTTTAGTTAAAGCCACAACTTTCCCGTAGAGACATGCACAAACGTCGCTTTAGCTTATGATCGTTAAAAACATACAAGAATCGATTCTTTATTCTTTAAATCTCGCTTTTGAAAGTGAGTTGAAGTAAAATAGCTTACACGGGTAAAAAATTTGCTTCCACACGGGGCAGTGGAAAGCCTTTCGTTCAGATATGCTTCTATCTAATTTATCAATTTATGGAGCACGCTTTTTGTGTTTGCTCATAACTTCTACAAGAGACTGAGCACACCACTGTCAGCTGCAAGCGGACAGGCAGCTGCTCTCTGTCATGCCACTATCCTTGTTGAAGAAGTAATTGGCTTAACGGTTTATGTGAATGCTTATATTATCGTTTCTGCAAATGCATTTTGCCTAATTTATGTACTCAGAATTACAATATGTTAGACATTGGTACTGCTTTAGGGTCACATCCACTGGGCTGGAGAGCACGACGAAGATGAAGATGACTTCTTTGTCTCAGCTGGTTCCCATTGGTTTAAATCAATCAATGGCTTGAATGCAATCGGCGGAGTGGAGTCGAAACCTGTTCCGACTTCAAAGCAGCTTTGAAATATATAAATATGCGTATATTGTGTACAATTTTGAACCATTGCGGAAATTGTTTTATCACAGATATTGTTTTTATCAATGTCTTTTATCAATGTCTCAAACACTGTAACTAACATTCGTGTTAGTTACAGTGTTTACAAAGAATACAGTAAGTGAACAAACACGCGGAAGATGTAATTCTTGGATATCCAGAATTTGGCTATAGCATGAAAGGGTAACTTGGTTTTCTGAAAAATGTAAACAACGTTTTGCATTCTTACATTTATACATCTTAATCGAATTATTAAAATTAGTCATGTTTCAGGCACTGAAGCTGAAACTATTTTGGGAGGAGACCAGAAACTGAAACTAATATCGAAAATATTTTGTGTTCCCGACTGAAAAACTCCAACTGAAACTATTTTCGTCCAGCGCCTCAAACTGAAATTCATTACTGAAGCAACACTTAAAATTTCGGGTTAAAATAAACACAAAGTGTTCACACAGAAATCGTCGTTGTCTTGCACCATTTGTAGTTCATTGGTTTCAATTCTTCTGATTTGTTTCATCTGAATTATTGATTAGGTCGTCACAAATTAATTTCTAAAATAAAACCCCAATTAAGCTTTCATGTTTCTACTAAACTGAATTTAAAACCTTTATATTTATAACTGAATTTAAAAATCTTTTATATTAACTCAACTAAAATAGTTGCTGCAATGAAACTCACTTCAGTACCACATCGTGATTATGATAATAATTCTATCCAGAACTAATCAAGAATCAAATTGCAGATTTTGTTTCTTCTACTTTCTTCCGAACTCACAAACTGAATGCAAATGCTTGGGGTGTTAACTACCAGTGCACAGTTTTATTCTGTGGAATTCTGAAGAATGTGATTGTGTTAATAGAAAGCTGCTGAAAATGCAATGCCGTTAATCCTGAGGAATGTAGCACTTTGTCATGGCATGTGGAAAGCGTTCGGCCCTGATGGAATTTAGCACTTTGGCAGCTCATTCGGAAACCTGCCTGGGAAACTGCCAATCCTTCTGGAAAGTTGCTCTTTAGCGGCGGCTGCGGAATGTTGCCCGGGAAACTGCCAATCTGTTTGGAAAGTTGCTCTCAGCCGGCGATTGCGGAAAGTTGCCCAGGAAACTGCCAACTGGGATGGGATTTCTCCGTTTGGGATTCCGCTGTTTTTAATTCCGTGGAAAACTGCTGTCCAATTATCCAACGTGGAAAGATCGTGATTGTGGTCAGTTGCCGAGAGTCAGAATCTTTTGATAGACGCATATATGCGTTTGAACTAAAACGCATCTGATTGGTTGTTATAGCTAGTGCACCTGCAGCGTCCGATGATATTCATTTTAGTTCATTCGCATATAAACACACGCTTAGCAATGCTAAGTGGTACCCCATCCGAGATCTCGGAGGGGATACACTTATCCTTGTAATTTTGACATGAGGTAAGCGATTAGCCAATCAGATGCGTTTTAGTTAAAACGTATATAAACACATGGTTGACAACGTTAACCGGTACCACCCCCGAGATTTCGGCCTTAATGTGCCGAGCATCTAGCAGGCTTAAACCACTAGGAAGAGCAGAGTATCTTACTCTTCCTTTTATAAACTCTTGGTGTTACCAAATAGTGTTCATGTTCTATAAAGCTCATTTTGTAAATTTGTAGATTCCTTTGCAAATTTGAACTTGCTTTCTTAGTTTTCACCTATATACCATGTGGTCTAGTTTTTGTCGTGAAAACGATAGCTAAGGCTTTGCTCTGTAGTGTTTCCCGTTTCCAGTTCGGCGATTTGTCGATGGTTGACGTTGGGCTGTATCGATCTTCGTTTTAAACTTAAGGGGGTCTTCTTTTCTCATTTTCATGTATTTTGTAGGTCGCATGAGTGCGCAAAACAAGACAAATACGTTTGCTACCAACCGGCCACCACAAGATTCCTCCAAATACGATTTAACCCAAACTAGTCATATAAAAATGAAAACGGATACATATTTCTGTTATCAAACTTTTAAACCCTGATTCAGTAATTTAGCAAAACAGCTTTGCACACATCTAATCTCAATTACAGTACGACCTAAAATGTGCGTACAATATTTGACCGTTTATATTAGATTAGCCGTTGGAATCACCGGAACAATGTATATATTTTGAGACCGTCAGGAATTCGAGATTTGAAAATCTGGAAAAACCAGAAATTCCGGGCTTCGTCTACGGAAAGCTTAAAATTTTTAATTTTTCACCCAATTTTTACCTCAATCAGAGTTTCGTTTTCACAATCGAACAGAGCTGGTCCATTTGCATATTTTTGCTCTTATACGATTTCCGCGAAAATGAAACAAATTTCCCGAACTTCGAGTTTTCAAAATTTCCGAATTTCTTGAATTTCTTCAAAATCCACAAGATAGTTTTCGTTCGTAAGCTTTTAACGGGCTGAGTAACTTTTAATTTGTAATAGAAGATCATCAAGAGGGAACTCTTTCAATTTATTTCCATACTGTAGAGTATTACAGAACATTTTTGTGCATTTTCAAGAGTTTGTTCTATCACAAAAGTCGTTCAGCTCGTTATGAGCTTTCGAGTGATAAGCATCTTGTTGGTTTTGGAGAAAATTTTGTAAATCTGTGAATTTTAAAAACCGAAATTCAGGAAATTGAGTGCATTTTCGTGAAAAAGCTTGTAAGAGCAGAAATATGCAATTTAACCAGCTCTATAGAACAAAATCTTGACAATAAAAATTGGGTGAAAAACTAAAAATTCTAGATTTTCTGTTAACTCAGGATTTTTCATTTTTAAAATCTCGAGATCTTGGCGATTCTAAACACATATACATAGTTGGGGTTTACTTCAAAGGATAATCTGCTATAAACCGTGGATTTTCGCACACAGATGCTTTGGTCGGTCTAACTAAAGTTTCACATTGTTTGGTATTTCGTCATAATGGTTTTAAAATCCAAGCATTTTACAGTACGAAAAACAAAATAATAGTGAGCATCTAAATAGCGTTAGTATTTAAATTGAGAGAGTACACAGCCGTCACCTAATCTCTTGCCATTTAATGCACCCAAACAAACGTACGTTGTCTAGTTCTGCTGTGAACATTTTCAAACTAATGGGGTCTGAAACCTAAAAATTGCGCAAGTTGAATGCACTGTTCAGATTGACTGTATACTCTGAGTCAGATCACTCAGTTCATTTCTGAAGCAATCGCTGTGGTAACTTCTCTGCGCCTGTTAGTTTAAGGGCACGGTTTTTATGTCGTCACTTTCTGATTTTCAGTCATTGTCGTAGTCAGTATTGGTATATATGCTTATTATCTACATTTTCCATACTACCTTATTGCTTACTATTGATGGGAATAAAGGTTGAAACCAATCACTCTCGTTTCTTGAAGCTGATTTTAATAGTTTTGTGTAGCTTCTACAACATGTCACACTTTTTCCTGGCGCGCCCACAGGCGCGGCAGGGCTGTATTAGGTTGGGTTTGCTAACCGTACTTAGCATAGGTTTCTCCTGGTTCATGCAAGAATGAGCCAAACTGAAACCAGGTCTGCTGGCATGGTACTGATAAGAAAATACTTAACCATAGGGTGCTACAAATTATTTGTAGCACGATGCACGTCAGAGCGTGCTCTCATCTATACATATATTAGGCTCTTGATATTACTCTGTTGTTAGGTTAATGGAAGACTTATTTCTAATTTTAGTTGAATCGCCTCCTTTTTAATTTTCAAATTTATATACTTGCTGAACTAATTAATGACTATTTCTGAAAGTTGCATAGCATAGAACCGTTTCGCTGTCACTTTCATCCAAAACGCTTCCATCCATCCAAATGTATAAAAATTGCTTCTGAATGTGCAAAAAGTGCAAAATTCGTTCCCGTCAGTTCGTTGCGACCTAGTAGAGATGAGCACGGGTCGGATTTTTCGGCCCGGCCCGTCCCGCCAAAAATAAATTTATTCAAAGGCTTCAATGCATGGTGGAATCGCTAGATTATGCTACGAAATGGTTAACTATGCAGTAAATTAACCAGAATGCGTAAATATCTAGCTAATTTTAGTGATTTCACAACATTTTGGAGGGTCGATCCGGCCCGTTTCGGCCCGCTCCGGCCCGCAGTTAAAACATTTCTCGGCCCCGGCCCGGGCCGGGTCAACACGCCGAAATGCTCATCGCTACGACTTAGTCCTCCATCCGGCTGAGTTAAGAAAGCCCTTCGATCACCAACACGGTTCAATACTACTTTTTATTCTGAACAATTAATCAGAACACTATAATGTAGTTGTATATATAGTTATCTATATATAATTATATCTACGTAAATTTTGTAATGAGTCGTATTGTGAAATGAATGTTAGAAAATGTAGTAGCGAATGCTAAATTAACAACAAGATGGCATACATTAGTAAGTACGCATTTTGTGACACTGTACCTCGTCCTTTTTTTTATAGATTATATATTTTAGCTGGGGAGCGCCAGGTTTTATTTTCTGTAAGAAATACTCAACGGATTGGTCGTGCGAATGCTGCTAGCAGGCTGTCCACAAACTGATTCTTTACAGTGTCTTGCTAACCTTTGCATAAAACTGCTTCTTGTTGTATCTAGTAGTTTTTAATCAGAGAGCTAAAGATGCATCGGATCCCGACTCGGGACCCGGTTTCAGGCGGCCGGAGAAATTTTGCTAAATTTTGTAAAATTTGTGACGTTTTTAACCAAAATCTTAGAATTTTGAAATTCAGGGATAGATTGAATTGTTGCAAATAGTAAATTTTCTTGCCCATTTCAATGAAAACAATTTAGTGGTAAATTTAAGTATTGCAGGAATTGAAGAATTTGAATTTTTAAGTTTGAATTTAAAAGTTTTGAAAATTTTCGAGCGTCCTCCAATTTTCGTGCCACTGTCCCGATACCCGTAGTGGCGGCCCCGGTGCATCTGTACTGAGAGCTGCATATATCAGCGCTCTTGAGTTCAGTAAAAATCAAAGCAGACGTAGCCGCAGTTGCATGCACGTATTGTAGTGGTTTAGATCACTCTACTTAAAAGAGGGGGGGGGTCGCTTTTGGCCGATTTTTAATCACTCAAATAACTTGCCACAAAATGTACGAATTTTATCCAAAACTAGCCATTTTTTCATAAGTTTCATTTAACATTGTTTTAAGTATTTCTCACAGCCGGAACCGTTGTAGAACTGAAACATTAGCCAACCAGCAGTATTAAATTTGTCACATTGCTTAGTCCAAATTTCGCTGTCATGCTGTCTCCACATGACCTTGAAGGGCTCACCATCCGAATTTTCAAGTTTTCCAACTTTAAACCTGAATATCTTTATTTCGAAATTTAATATTTTGTCTTGTGTTTGAAAAGATATGTACCTATATTATGTACGATAATGAGCGAAATCGATGACTATCGATTTTGACCCAAAGCGACCCCCCACTCAGCGACCGCCGACGTACTGATGCAAACATCCATAGCAATTAGTGACCCTCCACGATTGTCGCCTACTGTGATGCTACATGTGGATGCGCTGGAGCGCATGACGCTTCCACTGCTAACATGTTGCTACTGTTATCCACATTAGCAAGTTGCAATTTTGTTAATTAGAGATTTGTGCGATTTATTCATATTTTTGCAGAATTGCAGAAAAAATAGTTTTGGTGTATGAGAATCTCTGGGAATCGATAATCTGATAATCAATAATCCACCATCTTTGGACAGCTTTGTTTCTAGTTTTACAAGCTCATGTAGTATTGAAACACTGTAATATTCATTCAATCGTTCCATATTCTGTAATGTGTTCCGGAATATCGGGAGCAACGAACGACCAAAGTCTAGTTTTGCTTAAGCCTGAGCTTTACACTTCGCAGACTAAAATTTGGAATCTATGAAATTAAAATCCTAACGTTTAAAACTTTTTAATCCATACTATATGAGCTAGGGTAGTGTGCTGCTGCCATGGAACCGGATTGCCTAGTTAGTTCGGGCCACTTTTTGTTCTTTCACCGGGTTAGACTATTTTTGTCGTGGTTATTTTGAGTTAGAACAGGTTTAGCACAATTGTTGAATAGTTTTGCTTTCGCACTTATTTCTTGATAAGCAAAAATATAACATGCGTTTTTCTCTTCTTTAGCATTGGGTTTAGCTTGAGATTCCTTAATGAATTTGGACACAAGCAGTTTTAGTTTCGCGTTAGCATTAATACATACTAGTATACGCATAATCATGAGTTTCTACTGACATCATGCAAAAATTGGAGTTTTTGACAAATTAAATAGTATATAAGTTGAACTAGAAAAATCGCATCTAAGCATCACGGGTCCATAAAATTTTATATGGTGCATAGGGTCAAGTTCCTCGAAACTTAGTAATATAAAAAATATCAGTATACAACTGTCAACGTACCAAGCTTAAGTTATGGTATTTAATTTCTTTAAAGCCTGTTTTGCACAATATTATTATGTACACAATTGCACAATTTTCGCCCCCACCCCGAGATTCCGACCATAATGTTTCGAGCATTTTGCAGGATTATTACATTAGAAAGCGCGGAGTTTTCCTAAATCTATAGTAGGGCAGTGGCAGCGACCCCTATGGGTTATGTACTGGATATACCATATCAGCAAAGAGTAAGCCACTAGAGGGCTTCTCTTCTTGGCATTGCGCAACGGTGATCTGACCACAATACGCGAAAGCATACGCTATAGCAAATGGAGGGGTGTATGCTTTGTCGAACAGAGCGACCCCCACCAAACGGGGTAACATTCGCGTATTGTGGTCGGAGCACCATTACGCAATGCCAAGAAGAGAAGCCCTGTTTCTTTTTATGTTTCTTTTTACAGGTTACGACTGACAAACTATGTTCCAAGAACTTGTGTATCATCTGCCTCAAGTGTCGTCAGTGGCTTTGAATTTTGCATCCAAAGAACAGAGTTAAAAGGATCCTGCCAAAATTTGATGCCTTTAATCCTGTGTAGATTGCTGGTGTCAATGTCAAGCATTCAGCCATACAAATCTTCATCATCTGACATTATATCAAAGAAGATGGCCTTTCTTATTGGTTTATGCCTGCTGCTAGGTCGTAATTTTGTCGATCTGTCTTCGTTTCACCACTACTGGTCAGTCTATGAATTGGAAAAATCATATCTCTCCACATCAGGCCGCAATTTTTCCAGCTACCGTGGTTCAGTTTTATCACATTTACCGATAGTACTGGTAACTATCAGTTCAAAAACCTTCAGATTTAAGAGGACTGTTGTTCTGATGTCAGATGCCAGCTTCATGGATATTATTCCTGTAATTCGTGAAGGCATGTCCCGACAATCAGCTCACGAAATCCCTGAAGCATTTATTGCCAGCTGTAGAAGCGTTGCTGCAGCTGTTGGCTTAAACCGGTCTCAGCGCGCTGCTGTTGCGGTGCTTGTGAAACAAAGTGCAGGTGCTCCTCTTTCTCAGCAAGAACGAAGGAAAAAAGAAAAAATGGAGGAGATATTAAACGTCCAATCTGCCATTGACTCTGGTCTCGATGACTTGTGCTCGAAGTACATGGCTGGAGATAGGGAAATCAGCGAAAATGATATTGATTCCTCGTTGTTTGAAGTTGACGACGAGCTTAGAAAAAAGCTTCTTCGTCGGTTTGAAAGCGACTCTGCCCTAGGATTTGTTCGTTACTTGCGCAGCCTAGGGTATGATCCACAGCCAGCATGGTCTCAGCGCAGAAGCTGGACACACGACATTTTTCAGTCCGTCCGACAAGCTAAGCGCGCCATGGAAGATGGTACACTTAGCAAAATGAATGCCTACGAGAGAGAAAAACTGAGCCGCTGTTTGCAAAGTTTGGACAATAACATAGAAGATCTAATTGGCCAGTCTGATGATAACCAACCCGCCGTGAAAGTAAGCCTGCTTTCAGAACTGACTGATGCTTGCAGTGGACAGGAATTGACGCAACGTGTGAAGAAATTGATCACAAAGGGACACGATCTACTGAAAACTTCATTAGCCAAGAGTATGAAGCATTGTAAGGAAAAGGCAATCCTGCGTGCTTCCATGCTTTATTTGGCGAAACCTCCTTCCATGAAAGATAAGCGAAAACTGTCCAGAATTGATTTTGCCTTCAAGGATTTGAAACAACTGCTGAACAAATTGTGAAAGATCAGGAGGTTGGGGCTGAGCGCTGGCGTTCAATTGATGCGTTGGTACTCAATGCTGGCCAAAGTCGAGATTGCCTTGCTGGTCGAAGGCTGACTTGGGGGCGATTGGCTGAGATGCTTTCTGAGCACTACGGAGTGCAAATCAGTATCGGGACGACAGTACAAATTTCGAAGCCAAGATTCGGAAACAGACTATCCGGTCGCAGATACCGAGATGTGTTGAGCGTTACCAATCGCAGACTAAGAAAAGGATACAATATTGAGGTACATGTTTATAAAGATATATTTATTTTGTATAAGACCCCCTATAGCGTGTAACAACAGGCGTTGTGCGGCCCATGGAGACTAAATACTGCATGTGCTGCAGTGACGTGGTTGTAATTGTATGAAATTTTGCACGAAAGGGCAAAAGAGTGCTAAACGTCGTGCCACATAAGTTTCTTTCATTGTCATTCAAGTTTGTACTGGTTTACTCCTGTGCAGTGCTGCCGAGGTGTATTGCTGCAATGTGTAGTAGAGAGGAGCACGGGCAATTTTTTCGACCCGGCCCGAGCAGGCCCGCTCCACAGTCTTGCTCCGCCCTGCCCTGCCCGGCCCGGTCCGGCTTATTATTGCGCTTTTATCCTAGTGCCCCTGTCATTTACAACCTGCCCCTCCCATACTTACGTTTTAAAACCTAGTAAGCTGTCCACTTAATTGTACAGCATACTTGCGATTTTTTTATAACAATTACTAAAAATTGCTTAAAATGTGTAAGCTTTGGTCAAACTTGCTTAGGGAGCTACACTTTTTCCTTGTTGCCGAAGAGATGTACCTGTTTTTGCCGGTTTAGAGGGAGTCTGCACCTTCCACATTATCCCATGCTCCCGAGGAACTCGTCAGATTGATACTATACTGATTTATTCTAGGGATTTTTCTTGGGGGATCTTTGGGGGGGCCTCGGGGGGGGGGGCGAAAATTTTTTAAATTTGTTTTAAATACATGCTAAAAATAGCGCTAGCTTAATAGTAATCACCAAAAAAGTTCGTTTTTAATGCAAAAATAGCTCTTAAATATGCAAAAATCCACTAAACATTTCCGGCGAAGCCGGAAAATTTTGAAAATTTGCCCTTCTGAGCATTTTTTTCAGGGCAAAAATTCGTACCAAAAGGGGCACCCACTTTGGGGGGGGAACGATTTTGGGGGGGGAGGGTGTTTATGGGGGGCCCACCCCACCACTAGAATAAGCCCAGCTATATATACTTGATGAAGGAGAGTTGTGTATTTTCAATTAAGCATAATATATGTCAGTTTGGCTGGAATTTTTGGAATGAACTTGATTAGGCTTAGGCTTAGTCTTAGGCACAGGCTTATGCTGAGTTTACCACATCCATTGGCAAGCAAACCGCATATCTAGTTAGAGGCAACGGTCAGGCGGTTTTCCCTGATTAGTTAGCGTGTGATTTATTGTTCCTGTATTTTACTGTTTATAGGAAAACATTGATAGTCACTACAGCTCGTCATTTTACGGTTATCTGACAAAGATTCAGTTGTCTGATCCTACAAGAGTGTTCTGCCTAAACAGGTAAATATAATAATGTTAGCACATGGACAACAGCCCATAAGGCCAAGGCAGAAGGTCTTGGGGATGCGGCCCTACAGCCGTCGGGAACAAAAGGTATGGGAACTGTGGCTGAAAAAACTTCTAAAAAATTTACAGAATTGTCTGAGTTGTTCATTGATAATAATTATTTTTTCATAAAGAGTGAACAACATTTGGAGTTTTCACACATATTTAAGGACTTTGTTCGGATTTTCTGGAAAATCACTTACTTATTATAATACTTTAAGTTAACTTACGAGTTCCGTTAACGCTCAAGTTACGTTAATTTATTCGTACTGATCACTTTCTCTTCGTGGTACAAACCCCTTCACCCTTTTCTAGTGAGAAGCTCATCCATGATCCCACTCTGTGTTAAGGCATACACGTAGTGATACGAGTGTAAAACCAAACATTATCCGTGTAATGCGGAGCAAAAACAGGCTCTGTTCACAGTAATCTGGCCAACTAATCATTTCCTCTCTCAGCGTTCCAACATTGATAGTAGTATTGTGTCGAATAGCAGGAGTACATGCATAGTAGATAGTAAGATACATTGTTTAGTATATTGTGTATGAACCTCTCAAACGTGAAAGCTTAGGTCCCTTTTTCGAATGTTTTGCCACTGTCATTCTGAACGTGTAAGTATGCTAAATGAGTAAGGCAACCTCATTTGGACACCATACCAATATTGTAGTGGCATGAGAAGAAGTCAGATCTTGTAAACAGGCTATGGCACTGGCTTGTTTGAAACGATAGTTCAATGGTTTGGACTGCCCAGGCGAAAGCTACTTTCCCTTCTTTCTAAAAGAGATGAGTCCGAGGTTTCTGTCTATCCGAAATTAAAAATTCATGATTACCACGTTCCCTAAAAATGAAATAAAATATCAATCTCGTACTGTTTCTGTTTACAGGGATGACGCAGCCTTGATTCCACTCAACTCCGCCCAAGGCCACAATCAACTTCCTAGCTTGCACAGTGGCTATGAGACTGGCACTACTCTATATGTGGATTACAATACATCATACCCAAAGCATCTACAAGTCGGCACTCACTTAGGCATGGTTCCTGCCTCCTCACCAACCCCTCCTCCAGTTGCAGCTGTTGTTAATGCTCCTGGAATTTTGCATAAAAAGGTAAATTCCGCAACAGTAAACCTATTACATAAAATATTGTACGGCAAGGAAAGGTTTATAGTAGCGATGACAATAATAAAGATAACCATTTCTACCAAGGTATGTCCGGTAAAAACTACCAACAATGTCCTGTAGAAATTACAAGACTTAACCTGTATTTTCTACAAAAGCTTTTGTATTTATCGTCTACAAAAGTGATTCCTGTAGTTTCTACAGGAACATTTCTAAGAGTGCATTCTCAGTAAATTTGCACCTTATCGATTCATACGGACTGAAGATCGAAAGCACAAAGGGAATGTATGATGTGCACTTCGTCTTTGGGTGTGATTTGTGTGAGAACATAAGCATAACTGGTGAATTTCTTTGATTCATTAAGATACCCGAGATACTGCTCTGTATTATGCACTGTCCGTCATGCTGATTGTTTGCCTTTAGGACCCGGTCGAAAAATATATGGAACTGGAGCTTGTGTTGAGAGAAGACAAAGATTTTCGGGATTTGGCTACTCAACCTGGCACCAATGAAAGGAAGATTATGGTTTGTTATCGTCGTGATGGTGCCGTAGATGAATCTCCTTATAACGTCATGCCACGGAAAATGCTGGCAGTTGATCATTACTTGAACGGTCATTTGGTGACTCTTTTGACAGCGAGAGCATCAGGAAGTAAGTAGCAAGAA